>CAJNOQ010001069.1:0-36465 GCA_905250885.1 Didymodactylos carnosus | reverse complement strand
CTCTGGTGAATTTTGCATCAGTCGACAGCTAAGAGTCAGATCTAACAATCTATGCAAAACCGGTCAAAAATGACTTAGCTATGAGCAAAACACTGAAAAACTTTTTGACACTGATCAGATTTACCTTAAGTTACTCTACTTTATTTCAAGTTTTCTTGGTATTGTAAATTTTCGCCTTCAACCGGATTGAACCCGTCTACTTTCAAAGATTTTCTGTTTCAATTTCTATCTTTATTTTTTAATTGTGTTTAAACTCTTTTATCTCTAATGCTCAATGCTTCTGTTGAAAAACTGATGTAAATGCATTTTTGCTAGTACAACTCTAAAATTCCACGAACTCACTTGTTCTATTTATTTTACTAGGGTTAGTAAAATA
The DNA here is from genome assembly GCA_905250885.1 of Didymodactylos carnosus. NCBI lineage: Eukaryota > Metazoa > Rotifera > Eurotatoria > Philodinida > Philodinidae > Didymodactylos > Didymodactylos carnosus. The sequence goes on along the minus strand of CAJNOQ010001069.1, from coordinate 36,089 downwards.
TATAGAGAGTAACGCTAGATTTTCGGTGAGGTATTCACATGAATTAGAAATAGATGCATGCCTGAAGAATCTCATGTGCATTTTTTAGAAAATTCAAGCACTTGCTACAGGAAAGATCATACGTAATGTACTCTAGATTACATATAGTTTGACTGTGATTTCTTCGACTTACTATTATATTTCGATAAGATTTTCTTCAAGAATATGATGTAAACCTTCTCCCCTCATAATAGAAGACAACTCACTGGCAAACAACTCAGGTAGACTTTTGGCCATTGTGAAAGATTATGGAAGGAGTCTCAGGAAAAAATCGTCAGCACTGGTCTTCTATTATGTGCGGGAAAGGGATTAGTGTCATTAGATAGCATTATTATTTGTCTAGAATGTTAACTGCAGTACAATATAATTCTTTAAAATCACTTATGAGAGGAATTGAAGAGATATAAAGTTACTAATTAAACTAAGAGATTTTTTCGTGATTTACTTACTCTATAGATTTCTTTTTTTCTTTCCACTGACATTGTAGTACCAGTTGGATTGCTTCCATTAGGAATTGTGTACAAAGCCTTTGGTAATCTGTTTTTATCGTTCCAATTAAAGAGTGTTTCTTCCAAATGTTTCGCAGACATGCCAAACGAATCGGTCGGTATACTGTGAATATCAGCACCAAATGCTCTCAACTACGATAAACAATATAAGATGAGAAAATAATATGAAAAAAAGAATCTCTATATCATAGATGTTTACGTACAAAATCGAGTGAACCTTAAAACGAATAAAAAAATGTCTTTGCTCAGGCTAATTATGAGGAAACGTTTAATAATACATATCACTAATTTACTCATTGAAACTAACCTGAATAACATGGTGAATCAATCAATATTGGATCACCTTGATTGAGTAACAATTCAAACACCTTGGCCAATCCTTCCATGCTACCAGTCGTAATACACAAATCATATGAATCAAAATCTTTCGGATGATGATAGTGTTCTTGAAGTTTTCGAAACCATGTTAACATATCTGGTAAACTGAAACATTTAAATATAAATAATATAATACCGTTATATTAATTACAAAATCAAGGTTGATTTACCCAGGTGTTGGCAAGTATTGTAACGCTTTGGCCATGGCCGATGGATCAAGTTTAATAGTTGTATCATCTCTAAATAATATTGATATATTTCAATACTTATTTGATATATATTATGAAAATAAAAATTACGTCAATGTAATAGTAGCATCTTTAAATGGAAATAATGATACGTTCGGACTTCCACCCGCAAATGAAATTGTTGAAGGTGGACTACGTTGGAATAACTGTGCTAAAATAACATGAATATTAAAATATCGACTGATAAATTTTTTCAAAAAAGAAGTATTACTCATTTCTCGGATGGCGCTTGGTTGTCGCCGAGCAGCTGCCATACTGAGATAACGAGCATAGTCTATTGGCATCTACAAGTAACATCCACAAAATACGACACAACATAAAATAAAATATTAATATATGAACTATGAAGTTTTTAACTGGTCATTAGCTAATCGTTGTCGCATCTGATAAGGAAATCTTCTCAAGTATTAAAAGCTTTTCTAATTAAACTAGTTTTTCTACAGTCATTTTGATATCTATCATAAATTTGATGTTTGTTTGTGCATTTCTTGAGTTTCTGAATAACTCTTTAAAAATCTGATCTCTCGATGATAGATCTTTCCAGACGTATTAAAGATAGGAATCTTTTTAGAACTGTCGAACAATTTTTAACTGAGTTATAAAAGTTTTACTATTAAAAAAATCTTAAAACGTCTGATGTTTCGTTGCACATGGATCTCTAGAGACCAAAAATTTAAAGAGTTATTCAGAGACTCAAGAGGTGCACATAACACACATCACATTTGTAATAGATATCAAAAATGACTGTAGAAAAAACTAGTTATAATTAGAAACGATTTTGACACCTGAGACGATTTCCTCGTAAGTTCATAATAAAACACCTTTATAAAAAACGATCGACTAAAATTTAAGTCGGAAAAAGAGAGATCCAATCCTTTCGCTTTCGAATCGTAAAACATAAGATAATCAAGCATTGAAATCGTCATTTTTTGCTGAAGAGTTATACTAAAATTTTAAAAAATCTATTAGAGCACGAGCTATTCCACAAGTTTGACTTGGGATATTTCATTCTTTTAGAAAAATATGTATAAAAAATCAATTTTTTTTATTAACTTTCTTTTTGAATGTTTTTACTATTTTTTTCATATTTATCAAAAATTGTTCAATAGCTTGGATTAATGCTAACATTATATAATGAATACGAGAACACAGTGCCATAATAACAATATTATAATGAATAAAATTTGTCCTTGAACATTCAAGTCGTAAATGACCAACGCATTTTTTACTAATTATGCCAATTTTAATCATCATTTTTTTTGATCGATACAAGATTTTCATATACTTATTAAGTGTGTCACGTGTTGGTAATACGATATGAATATCTGTAGGTTTATAAATTGATAATATTTGTTCAATATTTACGTATAACGAATATAATTGAAATAGACGTTCGAGTAATTTTACTGTACGTTTACCAGTTTGAATACCTAATTCCATATGACGAGCATTCCAATTTTTATAGATACAACGATTTAATAATTGTCTTTCTAGTTTTAAACTATCAAATGATTTAAAATGTTCTTGTAGTTTTTTTAAATACATCAAACAATTGTCAACATTAGGTTGAATTTGTTTTAATTCACTAGTACTATAGGATATGGCTGTAATTTTGAATTTTATTTCAGTCATTTTTTAATCTAAGAAAAAAACATATTTTTAAATACATTGAGTAAACATTGTATGAATCTAATAATCTAATCTAAACCACCATTGGGAGACGAGTACGTGCTATCAAAAAAAGTTATTAAACTAAAAGATTCTCAATTATAATCTAAAGCTGAAGATTGAAGTAGACTATCGTTGTCATGTGAAAGAATCCTCTTGTATTAGCTCAGCAATGGTATTTTATTAATATTCTTCTCTTTTTCTTATCATTTTCGAAAAAATATACCATAAGAAACATGTGAGACATAGAAAGGAAAATGTGCGTGAGTATAATGTTTTAAAATAAATAAATAAACTAAAAACAGTAATGCTGAGTTAGACGACGTTTAAAAGTAATAGAATAATGTAAAAAGTAAAAAAAAGAGTATCTCATTCTGCAATTAAACGTTTTCTAGTTGATATGTATAATAAATTTGTTGTATTGCTTAGACTAATTTTAGATGGATTATTCTCAGTGTTTTGCTTAAGAAAAAAATGAATAATGTATCAGAGTATTGAGGACGTATCGGATTGATTGAAAGTCTTCCAAAATTCACTTGCGGCCAATGCAAATACTCGGCAATCAAATAAATATTTCAGATAAATCTATGATCAATATTTGTAATAGTTTACTACTTTGTCTAATTGTATGTTCTGTTTACAAATCGTCATTATGCTTTTCACATTCATATCAATACTTTTCTTGTAGTTGTATATAATTATGTTCTCATAATGTTATTTAACGTTAACAGTTACTAAATCGATGATGAATACTCATTCACGTGACAATGGTTTCCAGTACGTACTAAGTTTTTATCAGGATGTTGATTTTATACGAAATGTATCTATAATTAGTCCAAAACTCTAATGATTGAATAATTGTATTAGGTTCTTTTAGCGCATTGAAATCATGTGTATCTAGACAAGGAATGATATTTTTATAATATGTCCTGTGTTTGTTCCAATGTTGTTGTCGATAACAACATTCTTAAATCATTATAATGGCTTTATTATTGTTTTTTGTTCTACTTGCTATCGTCGATTTTAAATAAAACGTTGCTGAAATTCAACCATATTTCGTAACAAGAATTTACGCAAGATTTACGAACGTTGTATTACATCTATAAGTCGAATGGTATTTGTATAATAAAGAAAAAGAAATTTTTCTTTCTGAAGAAAGAATTGTTTTCAAAACACTTCTTTCTTTTCGTCTATTACAGTGATTCTAAAAATAACTCAATGTTAACAATTTTCTACTTTAATCTTCAAAGACCGTCGTTGTGAAAGGTTCACAATTCTTTTGAGAAATCAATCACAATCTGCTTATTGCATTCTAAATCGCACATGTGACGATATCCGATTAGGTATTATCTTTTGTTTTATGTTTAGAAAATTGTATATAACAGACAAAAAATCGTTAAACGTTAGCGAAAAACAACAAAATTCATTCAAAAAACAGCACAGACACGTTTATAAACGACGTTATTATGTTAAATATCAAAGAATATTTATAAAAAAACGAAACAGATCATTAATAAATTACTCAGAAGAGAAACACAAGGAGAGAGAGAGAGACAGAAAAAATGGAATATGGACAAAAATATATGATTAGTCATATATATATAAACTGTTCAGAAAAAGTGAAAAATTTCGTTGATGAAAAAAAATGAGGTAGATTCTGGCAGTATTTAATAGTCACAAATATGTTTTTGCACTTTTTTTGCACAATCTTTGACTTTGCACGCTAAATTACTAAATTTATCAGAGATTAGAATCTATCAGTTTCTTAAAAAAGAATCAAATGGTTTATATGAATAAGATGAAAATAGTGCAATTAATAAAGAAAATAAAAATAACAACAGTAAAATGGAAGAAAGTAGAAAAACACGAAATATTATCTTTTGAGCTAGAAAGTTGCCAAAGAGTACACAAAATTTTAGTCTTGTAAATAAATATCTGAAATTTGAAAACTGATAATTTTTAATTGAAACTACTTGAGCTGTCTGTTTTTTTTTAATATAAAAATCAATTACAGACGCTTACAAGTCCATTTTCGTATGCGTACAATACAGCATTACAAACAAATTGAAATTGACTCTAAAAAATAATCAAGAAACGAGTGTAAAGATTGAGATAAAAGAATTATTTCTGACGAGGAAACCTATCCAAGTGATACCTTCCGATTTCGTTCGTTCATACGTCGATCGATAGAGAGTATCGAACTAGTAAAAAGCCTAAAAAGAGTCGTTCCGTAGCTTTGAGCTGACAATGAACACTTCGAGCTTTTCTTGTAAATTCTATAACTTTGCAAAGAAAGGTCGTGTAGAGGTGGAGAATGTCTCATTTTAATCAGAAATGTGAGCGCTACAATCCTGCATTGTTAAGAAAGATTTGGATTATTTTTTGGAGTTTCTGAAAAACTGGTTTTCCAGAAGATCGGATCTTTAAGAGCCATGGGGAAAGATTCTTTTAGGCTTTTTACTAGCTCGATACCTTCTATCAATCGACGTATGAACGAACGAAATCGGAAGGTATCACTTGGATAAGTTTCCTCGTCAGAAAATTCATGCTTAGTTTCTTTCTAGTCAATAATGTGGAAATAGAGACAGAAAAGATGACTTACAGTAGTTTGAATCATTCCCATTCGTTGATCTCTCATTTGTTTAACAACATCAATTGGAAATATTGGTTGATCATTCTCAATAAAGCATAATGCTGTTTCCATTAAAATTAAAACGCCTGTTCTTCCAATACCGGCACTACAATGAACTAAAATTGGTACGTGTTTGTTTTGTCGATGATCACGTATTTGAAATACTAAATCAATAAATGTTGAATAATCTGATGGAATACCGTGATCAGCCCATGTTTCAAATTGTATTTGAAATATTGTACGTTCTTCATTGAACTAAAATATGTGATCATTTTTGAAAAAATATATTAATAAATATTCAACGTATTTATCTTACTTCTTTATGTGTAAACAAAAATTCTCTGTACAATAATAAATTTTCTTTTTTTTCTCGACGACATTTAATTGTAAATGTTCCATAATCAAAAATTTCATTAATATTTGGCCAATATTGGTGACATTTTATACATCCATTTTCATATAATGTTGTCAACATAACTAGTAATGAACAATTTTCTTGCCAAATCATTTTCCAAAATGTATCACATGTACTTGACAATGGACCTTGAGCTAAAAATAAACGATCTATAACTATGTCTACATTTAGTTAAAAAAATAAAGGTAATCATTTGTTATAACGAACCTGCTATATATCGATTAACGACATCAGTTGTTGTAATCGGTATCTAAAAAAATAGTAAAAAAAGGTATTTTTATAAATGAATTGTACATTTTCCAAATTTAAAATACTCACATTTATAAAACTTGCATTGATATAATCAGCGCTGTTGCAATGTTTAAGTATGACACGAGTTTGATCGTACGGTAGAACGTCTTTATAACGATTTTTATGAAAATTTTCACTTGACGTACTAACATCAAATGTAAATCCAATTCTACGCCTTTGTAAAGTCTAAATAACAATAATAGAATACTAGATTAGTTTTATCTATCCTATATATTTATATCTATCCTATTCGAATATGAATAAAATTTGAAATAAATTTTCGCGTACTAATCTGAGCTTTCATTCTGACTGAGAGAAAAAACGATAATAATTAAGATTATTTCATATGAATTCGGTATTATCCATTATAAAATCAACTTTAACCTAAACTACTACTCTCATACTTACCTCATATTGTTCAATTAAACGTCCATTAGCTAAATCATTTTTTAAACATTGTAACGACTCTTCTAATGTGTCCAAACGTACATAATCATGAAATGATACTAACTCATTATCATAAATATCTTGATTATCATGATTTAATTGAGAAGATGTAATAAATTCTTAAAAGATAAAACATCATCAAATTGTCTGAGTATTTATTAAATAAATTTCACTTACTATTTGGTCGTACAATTAATATCAATTCACCATTTGACTTTTTACGAGATTGTCGAATCATATTTACAATCTGCAATGAAAATAAAGAACACACATAAGAAATTAAATATCTCATTTTGAATGAAATTTAAAATTACTTGTTCGTATGTGTGGTTTGATATATCAATATTATTAATGCTTAATATTTGATCTCCTTCATTCAGTGGTGGCACAGAATTTGTAGCCGGACTATTTAAAGCAACACGTGATACAATAACAGGATTTATTTGATCAGCACCACCCTAGATGAAAAGAAATATTTTTAACATTGTCTAAAATAATTATCAAATAAGAATTCAATACCTTTATGTTAAAACCATATCGTTCATTATTATCAGCAATAAGTTTAATTAAAACAAGATCATTTTCTAATGGTTGTTGAATAGATTTAAACTAAAAGAAATAATTATAAATTGTAACTGAAAAGAAAATTTTTCAAATATTCATATTTTTTATTTGTAATAGAAAAATTATACCTTTTTGATTGTTAATGTATTTGATGAACCAATAGTTCCATTTAAATTAGTCGTTAATTTATTTTCACTCGATTGTATTAAATGCGAAGGATGAACACTGTGAAAAAATAGAAAATGAGAATAAAATGTCTTTTTTATTATTTTTATTCTCAGATATTTTTTGTAAAAAAAGTCAATCTAACCTGTTACGAGGCAGTGTAGCATTCTTTGGTTTATAATCATTTGCTTCGAGGACTGTGTTTGTCTCATTTGATGTTATATGATTGATAGGATGTTTAGTATTTTTCACCTGTAGAATAAGTTGACGTGGTGGCTTGGGAGGTGGTTGATTATCAGTATTATTAGACTGTTGCAGACTAATCGATGATGACGATAGAAATACAATTGTTTCATTATTTTTCGTATTCTGAGATGTCAATGAGGTCGAAGTTGTAGAGGTTACTGGTAATGTTGATGATAAACCTGTATGGGCAGCACGTAAACTTCTACGACTTGATACTCTAAAATAAAAAAACAAGCATCAAATGTAATCAACTGTAAAAGTTTACAACTGAATGAAATAGTACCGTTCAAATTTTTTCTGAGTTGTTTCAATTCGTTTCTTTCCGTCTACAAATGAGATACTATTCGAATCACCGGCATTACTAAAAATATCAGAATAATAAAAAATTTAAATTGAATTTTAATGGTAACATTTGATCTCATACGTGTGTCTAAATTTATTTGCAAACGGAAAAAATCTTCTTGGTGACGACGGTAGAGTATTTAAACGAAAAAATTTATGATGTTCAACACATGAAATCCATAAATATTTATTTGATCGATAACTTCTTAACGTAAATACTAGAGAATTTCCTTCTTGTGAATTCTAAAATTTATAAAGAGAAAATATTTTATATAACAATCATTTTTTAGTTTAGCACAAAATAGTGAAATTGAAATTTTAATCTTGATAAGCAGTAGCAGTAAAAGCAACACACAAATAGATTTATAGCATGCATGTTTAGTTTTTGAATGTACCATTGATAAATTTCACAATCAATCAATAAACTATCACAAATCTGCAGTACATTTCAAACGAACAATACCACAAAATAAGTGTTATGTGTCAAAAATTAGAGAAGCAAATCAGTTTATATTTTACCATGACAAGAAAATGAGTTGGTACTTCGTCGATAGGCTAGAAAGAATACAAGTCATAGATAACGCATCTAAGGACGATTTTAAAGTAAAAACGCAGTACATTTTTCTAATATTTTGTAAAACTTTGACGTAAAAGAAGAAGTATGAGACTCGCAGAGAGAGATATTACCTCATCCGAGAGTCATATATTGACGCGTAAGCAAAAAGGTTGTATATGACATATGACACTTCTAGAGGATACCTAATTGATTACCTAATTGTATTACACAGTCAACTCAAATAACTTTCGTCATAGTGTTACTTTTAGGTCCGAATGAGCTTCGCTAAAAATTTTCTCGACAAAAGATCATTTCATACCTTATAAATTAGGGTTCGTATGACTTAGAAGTGCATAGCAAAAGTTTTTCTGTCTCGTTAGAATCAAAATAGAAATGTTAACAAACAAATAAAACGACAAATTTTCAAATGTTACTGATGATATTTAGGTTTCGAAAGTACTATCTGAAATGATACTTTATTGTATCGTCAAGACGAAAAAAAAAACAAAAAAATATTAGTAAATAAAATACTTACAAGATTTTTGACTAATTGTATGTAGAATGTTCGCCTTTTAAATGAAATTTTTGTAATACGATCCCTGAAAAAATGAGAAAACTCTTAAATAATTAACTATGTTTAATAAATTCTTATAAAATTGGCTACCATGAAAATGTGTTTAATTTTGTTGAATTTTGAAATACGGACAAACCAACAGCTGAAACACCCACATAGAGTTCAACTGTATTCACATCTGATGTGTTTGGTACCTAAAATGAAAAATATGATTTTCTATTTTTCATACATAGAAGTATCGAGAGTCTACAGTAACATACTTTGACACACACTTTATGCAATTCAACACCGTACATGTCTAATGAACTAACAACTTTCAAATAGTTTAATTCGGCTTCAGCCGGATTAAACCCACTAAATAATCGAAAAAAAGTAGCATGTAAAATACTCCATTATTGATGATTAGTCTCTATTTACATATGTTTTTTATGATATTCTTCTGTGTCATGTTCAAATTCTGTATTTTGAAACGGTATAAAACGAAAGTCTGATACATAGCCCGGATGATGTTGACTTGCATCATAATCACCAAGCTCACCTATTCGATAAGAAAAAGATATTATCGTTTTAATCGAATTAATTATTTTTGTTGATTTTTTCTGATAAAAACATACTTTGTACAAGATAACTGGCTAAAAGTGATGCTTTTGGTCGTACACACCATAATTTTCCGCTTAAAATTTCCTTCTTTATTTGTAATACATATAAATACCTAACAAAACGAAGAAACCTATTAAAGTAATTAAAAATTGAACAGAAAAAAAATGTACCTTGTAAATTCTTCTTCAAGTTTGACAGGATCTAATACAAAAAATCTTATTTTAAAATATAAATGATATGGACTTGTTGTATTAAATTGTTTTTTTAATGTTTTCAATGAATCAAGCCAACGATACGATGTATCTTGTGTCAAATCTTCAATCAATAAACCAAAATATTTTCGTTCTGGTAAATCAAGATAGTTATATACTTCATTTAACAAATCTATTCCTTTACAATGACGCTAAAAATACAAGAAAATAAATAGTTTGAGAAGACATCATTATTTCATTCCCTATTTTTAATTTTCACACTAAATCATTCCAGTATACATTTTATATCAAAGAAATTAAGAACAACTTAATCAATTGCAAATTCAATTTAAATACTATCTCTTAAAGTAAGCACGAGCGTTATCTCTTTTATTAATTTGACATCGGACTATCACAGTAACGTTTTTATTACCGAGTATAGAGATGCTTTAACTGAGAATATTGCTATTTACACATAGATATAATATACTATTTTTTACACAACATCAATCAAGATTCTTGTACGGAGAGAAAATTTAAACTGCATAATGAAAATAAAAAACAAAAATTAATCAATTTCTCTTACGTCAATATAAAACGTTCGTTCTGTATCATCGAGAAAATGTATTGTACATGGATAATGTCTTAAATGTTTATCTCGAGTTAAATCAAACGTTCGAACATGATATATAGCTGATCTTACAGATGATGTAGATGAAATGGATGAAGATGGTTGTGGTGTTGAAGATGATTGAATTTGTGAATGAGGAAATGGTGATGAATATGTGTTAATAGTTGAAAATGGTGCTGAAATAATTGGTAATTGTTTATTCGATGAACGACGTAATGACATCATGCGATAGATAAGCTTTGATTTTGTCGAATTTTTAGTATTATTATTATTATTAGACGTAAATGTTGATACGATGTGATTATTGTTATTATCATTGCTATGATTATTTAAATTAATTGAAAATAAATCATTTTGTTTTAATCCAAATGATGTTGGCATTGTTGTCGATTTTTTTCGAACTGTCTCAGGTATATTATTCGATCTTGTTTTTGTTGTAAAATTTGACTGTACTGACGTCGATTCATTTTCGTCTGATGTTGACTGTGATGATGAGAGTGACGTAGATGATGATACAAATTTTTTCGTTTTTGATAATGTTCCAGTTGTTGTAAATGAATTATGTCTTTGTGGTTGCTGTTGATAGTAATTAGCATGATTATTGATAGTGTTCGCCACTTTGACAAAATGATGATGAACGTTATTTTTTTCTTAAAAAAACAAACAATGAAAGAAGCTGAGATTATTAAAAATGAATTTATGTCTATTTTTCAGCTTGTGTTCACGTACTTGATGTGATTCTACTTCTATTATTATTATTATTGGTCAGCGGCTAACAACATATGACCCAAATGAATCGTCGAACAAAAAAAATTTGACTTCCATGGTACATATTTAAGAAACACGATAAAACACTATATTATTATGTAATCTATGGGAAAACAGAACAAAAAAAAAATCATAATTCACTCAGACTGTTCAGTTATAATGTAACAACGTTTGAATAGATATTTCGTTTTTCTCTATAGCATGTATTATGTTAAGATCAAAAAAAGTTAACAACTTGAAGAAGTAACACAAAAAAATAGACAAAAGAAATTTCTCAAGAGAATGAGTCTTTTTGTTTCCTCAAAAAAAAAAAAAAAATTCACCAAAACTCCAAAATATCTTACATTATGGTAGAAACAATATTTTTAATTTTCGTTATATGAAGCTTCAACGACAGTAAATATAATCGCTTTACAACTACTCAACTGTTCTCAGAATTTAACAATGTAACAATAAACATTTGCAAATTTCTTTGAAAGTACACAGAAAACATGATGCTATATAAAAAAATTCTATTGGGAATATTTTGTCAGATTTAACCTCTTCTAATTGTCCGTCTCAAGCTGATCTCTCTTATGTGTCCTACTTGATCAAACTGAATAATTGATCAATAATAAAGTGAGAAAGTGAAAATAATAAAAAAGCCTCACCTGTCCTCTTTTTATTTCTGATATATAAATGTGACAAGAGAAATTTCTTTATTCATTTCCTGCTGATATGACAATTGAAATGCTCAAATACATGAATGTTGAAGGACTGTAATTGCTCGTGTTACATACAGCTGTTCACTTCAGAATATATAGATGTTACCGTGTTCTTCTCTTGTTCTCTTTCAACAACGACATAGTTAATCAATGTGTATATGTCTAAAAAATGTGTATGTAAGAGGAAACATTTTTTTTTCATGTGCAAAAATAAGTTATATACAGTCGATATTCTCGTGTATAGTCTATTACTGAGAATATTTAATTATTTTTTTGGCCTTTTTTCTTATTTTATGATAATATTTGGTTAATGTATTTAGATTAGAGTTCTGTTCTATGCTGTTGTCTTTTTATCACTTAAAATTAGACATAAACCAACACTTTCCAAAAATTCATCTGTCTTAGATAGTAACAAATTGGTTACTATCTAAAAGTTGTTGTTTACTATCATACAAATACTAATATTCGTCTTAAAAACCAAAGTCGACTAAAGAAGATTCGTCTTTTCAAGAAAATAATCGTTTTTTCTTTTTATTTGACTGTAATAAAAACAAATTCTGACTCATTTAACAGTTCATTTCAACGATAAACAAAAATATAGAAAGAGACGGTAAACTATTACCTACCTCTGTAATTATCTAAGTAAATGACAAAATACTTGTCCTTTGGCTATGTGTACGATTACATACATGTGTAGATGTTATTTTTCTTCATCCAATACTAATTTACAGTAATTGAATTAAATAGCTTGACTCATGTATACACATATCTATACATATGTACATATTGTAGGAGAGAAACTGCTCGATTACTTTCCATCTTTCTCTCGCTTTTCTTAATCATACACCCATATATCTACATACATAAAGAAAAGGAAATAAGAAGCAAAAAATACGTGATAGAAGCATTATGATCTACGTTTGCTTTTCTCTGTTGATCAAAAACAATAATTTTTAATTCGAATGTTCATAGATCTATCAATTGAGATTACTTAATTTAGAGTACACAACAACACCTTTGGTGCACATTCGAGGTTCTTTTTGTCATTGAAATAACACTTTTTATTTTTAAAAATTCGATAAAAAAAAGTAAATGTATATAATAGCTTCTTGTTCAAAGATTGAAAGTGTTCTTTTAACTATGTAAAAAAAAAGACTTTCGTGCTCATTGTCAATTGTATAAGATCTTTCTTGTCATCTATCTTTCTCAGTTCCGTTATTGTCTACTCCTTTTTTTCTCTCTCTTCTGATCAACTAAACAAGAGTTAGCAAACGGCATATTTCCTCAACATCATACGATAAATATCAAATTATACCAATCAATTGACTTTTAATAGATATACACACACATCACTTTGACACTAAGGCGTTTTATATGACTACAAATATAATGAAAAAATGTTAATGCAACGAATAAAACTCGATACGGTGACGAGCCTAAGGCGCTCACTACAACATGTTATGACATACTATGTTACAAAAAATGTTCGATGTAAGATCACTTGAAATCATCTGGAAATAAGAAGAAAAAAACAAAACAGAATAATTTAATTTTATCTTTTTTTAGTTTGCATTTTAAAATGAATTTTAACTATTGAAAATCAAATAATTTTAAATATATAGTTCAAAACTTCTTGTAGATTCATCGTTTACTCAGTAGAATAAAAAGAAAAAGGCAGACTAATTTGACAGGATGCATAAAAATCAGATGTGATCGCATGCGTAATACATAATTTGATCCATATAGTTCACACTTGTAATCTGTCAGATAAAAATATTTACGAGTTATAAATGGTTGTAACAGAAAAGGTGTAACAGAATTATTTATATGTAACACACAGCCTGTCAATACTCAATTTATTTTACTTGATAGTGACACTTGTCAAATCAGTTCGATCTTTTTTTTGTACATGTAGAAAAGAACGTGATAAACAGTAGCCTGTAGAGATATGAGATTAATCAGCCAGAATTAAGAAAGATTATGGAATTTTGTTTTTTTTTTTCGAAACAATTTTCTGAACAAACGTGTGTAAAGAGCTTTATTTTTGTTCAACAATTATGAAAAAAACAAAACAAAGATGAACATAATTTCTCTCAATCTTTTGTATCAATGACATATTAGCAGAAGTGTTTATCATATTCATTACTAAATCTCTGAAATATTTTTTATACAAACTTTATTTTCTATAATCTTTTTTAAAAATATTTTCTTCTAAGATTAAGAAAACTCTCCATATTCAAATAATAACATTCTCTTTTCATCCGTGTATGTTTGAAGAAATAAAAAGTTATACAAAATAATTTCATGTAGTCATACGATCTTATAACATTGTGTATACGATCTTAGTCACGATAACTTTCTGAACTACTTGTTAGACAGTATAAAACAATTACATATTCATACATACAATGAATGTAGAAGAATAAAGAACTTCTTATGAATAAACAACAATTGATTTTCAAGATGTATCATCCAATCACTTATGGCATTCTAATTCTATAAATTAATCGACATAAAATCATATTTATCTACTAATAAAAGATGATAGTTTAATGTGTACATGCACATACAAAAAGTCTTTTCTTCTACCATACATATATTATAATCATACTCATGCTATTACTACTACCACTGCCATTCATTCATTCTCATTAAACTTGCATAATCGAAGTTTTTTTTCTACATATACGTACAATAGAGAAGACGAAAAAAGAAAGAAAAAATATTCTATACCAAACAGACAAAAACGAGTTTAAATTTATTCATGAACGAGTTAGCAGAGATTGAATTCATGTTAAAGTTTGTCATCTGATCATAATAGTCAAATAAAGTAGTTTCTCCTTTTGCAAAAAAAATTAACATTTTATCAACCAACATTCTGTTTTACTTTAAGGATACTCACATCACTTATCGACTATTACAGCTGATACATGTCATTCGTACAAATTGTGTAGTCATGTATCAATTATGAAATAGTTTTCTATCTTTTCTTGGATCTCTTAACAAAATGATCATTATTTTTTTCAAATACAATACACAAAGAGCTGAGAAACATCTTATTTAAAAGAGAAACGTTCGTTCTACAAACTTGTCAAAAAAGAAAAGAGACACATATTTATATGATTTAATAAAGAAGCACGGGCAGCTAATAACTGATCTACTAGTAGTTATCATATACAGTTATCGTTCATATTTTTGACAAGATCAACAACATAGTAACAGTAATACCCTATGACAAATCATACAAGCGGCTTTTAATCTATTCAAACATCATCTATGATCTTATCTATCTACAATCTGTAGATAGATGAATTTTATGAGAAAATAAAGAAAAGTTGAATGCACTATCAAAAAAGAACGTACTTATTCAAAATTCACTAATTGAAAACGACGTAGCAACCTGTTGGAAGAAGGAAGAATATCTCGTCTTGAAGCAACTAGGAAAACTCTATTGTATATCACAACACAATGAGTGTGCTATTACTAAAACATAAGTAACTTGTCCAAGGTTATTTCACAACTTAACGGTGCCGAGAGTTTAATCATAGTATCGTCGGCATACATGATGGACAACTTAACCATCAAGTGGTGCTATCAGATGAATGATACTCAGCATAATAATATGGTGATAATAATGGATTACGGATGTCTGTTTTTGACATTGAATAATCAGACATAAAAACTATTAAACAATTTTATCATTATCTATTCTAAATCTTTAGAAAGAGAAATAAATATGATACACGTTTATTAAACTGGCATTCACATGTCAAAAAAGTAAAAGATAAATAGTAACATTCATATTCATTGTCACTTTTCTATGGACAAGTAGAAAAACAATGACCTGGTTTCATAACTGAGAAAAAAATATTTTCGAAAAAAATCGCATACAAAAAAATAAAAGTAAATAAAATTGTCAAAAGTGTGTATCAAACGTTAGTAGTCACATATATTGTTGTTATTTTTGTCGCTAAATCACCGTGAATAGAAAAGAGCAACAAACATGCATAGACATGGTTTGTTTAGGATCTACGGATAATATGGTGTTAGTTGAAAATAGGACAGTTGACGAAACGTAATCAGTTAATATCTTCACTCGAATATATGCGATAAAGAAAAGTGAAACGGTAATTTACCTTCATTTTTTAAAAATACTAAATATCGAACGAATATTGAGAATAGATGATACTGATCCACTTATCAATTAAAAAATATATACAATAAATCTGTCTGTATATATAACTCATAGAACGGTAAGTAGTTCATTATACAAATGTTTGCCGATAGTAACAGCATTATCAATTATCAGGACATTTTAAAGCAATTTTTTTTCCAACCTTTGAGTTTTATATCGATTAACAGCTCTAGTACTCAAGCACACAAAAAAGGCTAACATAAGTATAAAAAATTGTATTTCCAGATCATCAAGTCAAATAGAATATTGAAAAACATAGTAGCAAAATTTATTCTCTATTTAATTTTGAACAAAAAAAGATATATAATAAGTTGAGAGATCAAAAATACCTGATAAAGTATATTATAAAAATAGTTGAAAAAATAAAACACAAGCTCTGTGTTTGATTCTATATCGTTAAATGTCATTTCACAAATTGATAACAAAAGAAAGTAGAACAAAATAACAAAGGTAGAACAATAAAAAAAACTACATGTTTTTTTTTTTATACTTACACAACTTAACAGGAATGACAACAAAAAAAGAATAAGCAACAACGAAAAAAACGGTCAACAAATAGTTGTCAATTCACTGTCAAAGTCATATCACTCTACCGTAAAAAAAAGTGAAAAATCAAGAAAAACTAAACAACAATAACATCTCAATTTTATTACAACAAACGTCCACGACATTGGCTTGATCGACATTTACATTCCATGACTAATCCAGAAATTGCATTTATTTCATAATTGTAATCCCAACAGAGTTCTGTAAAAATAAAATAAAAAAGAATTAGAGATTAGGAATATACTATGAAAAATTAATAGCAACATATACCTTCACCGGCTCTGATATTATCTTTTGCAAAGAGAGCAATCCATGGAAAACGAATATCGTGTGTCTCAATAAAAACATTTTGAACCATTACATTTGGTGAACAACTGTGATTATAAAATCTGAATAAGAAGAATATGACATAAAGTTAAAACGAAATGAAAATATCAAATGAATATTCTACCTTGAGAGACAACCATACTGTTTTGCATCAACTGTATAAACATCATCATCGTCGCCATCAGTAACGGAGGATCTTTCCTCTTGTGCTAATGGAAATCGTCGTTTATAAGATTTTCGTTGATTGTCTAAAGAAAAAATTAATTTATTTTGTTTGAAATATGTAAATATTATATGCGAGGCATTTAATAATAAAACAAAACGATTCTTTCAGTTTTTTTTACTTTTAACTATATTTCATTACATTTTTGTGCAAATTAATAAACAAGCCGATATCTACCGTAGATGTACCTTGTTTCCTATTTTCTATACGACTATTGTTGTTAACGTCGAATCTCTCACCATTATCGCTATCACTTTGGTCTTCGTCAGTTGTGATATTATTATCGAATTGTTTATAAAAATCCAGATCAGCTTGATATCTAAAATCACGTTCATTTGCTTCTCTGTTACTATAGAGTTCACCACTATAATAATTGATAAATGTTCCTCGAGGTATATCATACAATGTTCGAATGCCCCATCCTTTATCAATCGAATTAAACAATTGTAATTGTAAAAATAATTCATTTTGTACAAGACGATTTGTGCAATGATGTTGATGACATTTACATCGGCTATTACATTCATAAATACCCGATGTTACAACTCGATGTAACCTTTGATGTACATAACCAAGATGATTTAAAATCCATTCTTTTGATGAACCATGCTTTTTCCATTGTTTCACTTGTTTATCTTTATGAAACAATGCCTTTTCCAATGTTTTTAGATGACATGCACATTTTGAACGATCCGAACAATTGTCTACACAATTACAACATGTCAAATCATCACTGTTAATCACAAGTGGTATTTTTCTATTGCCTATGCGACGATCTCTACCATATTCAAATGGTGTTGGTCGTTTTCGATCAATATCATTATAGACACTTATTTTTACTCGTTCAATGCCATTAGATAAATCTTTTTCTCGAATAAATGATTTATCATACTGAAAACAATAACTTAATCTCGTTAATTTATCATCGATAAAATATTTAATAGATAATTTTGATTTTGTTTTACATAAATAATGTTCAACTTCACTCAATTGAAAAAATGATAAACCACATGGCGAACGAAATATAAAATTTTTATTTACATTTTTTCGTACATATTTCTTTTCTCGTTCTTTTTGACCATAAGGAATGATTATTTTAAGAAATTTCCATCCACATTGTATTGGTAAAGTAAATGAATGTAGGTTTGATGGATCAAAATGTTTTTCCGCATTCGCCACGCATAAATTAGAGCATACATGTCTGGTAAATAATGACAATGACGACGATGTTGTTGTTGTTCTGACACCTGATATATATAAAATGGAAAGAAAAATAATACAGAGTTAGTTAGATTGAAAGTGTAAATAAATACTAGATTAATGCAAAAAAAATAGTGAATGAAAGGGTCTGCATATATGCCTATTCAGTTTCTATTATGACAGAGTTCAAATACAACTATTGAAAAATACTGCAGATTGAAGTTTTGCAAGTACTAAGAAAGTTCCAATGACTTCAAGAAAAATTCAAATATGTTCAAATAGAATAAGTATCGAGAGCTGACTATGAAATAAAGCAAAAACAATACTTACATCGTTTTTCAATAGTTTCGTTTAGTTTTCGTTTTCTATTAGATAAACTAGATTTAGGACAAAGAGCTGTTGATAAATTAGAATTAATAGAGTGTATTGTAGACGGTCTGTTTTTACTGTATGATAAAATAGATGTTGTCGATGATAAACCGATTTGTTGACGAATCAATGATGAAGTAACTGGACTAGATATACAATGATTTGCAACGGCAAGTTTCTTTGTGACTAATGTTGTTGTTTGACTAGAAGATTGTTTAAATACGTCTTGTTGATAATTTGAATAGAATCGTTGTTGAATTTGTTCAATTGATATCGATCCAGAATAAATCCATATTTCCGACTGTGATTTTCGTTCAATAAATTTCACTCTAATCATTGAACAATCTCTTTCTATTATACGAGCATTATGATAGTTGCCAGCATGTTTAACACGAATATTAGTATTGATAGGTAGATTAATTGTTGGTGATATTTTAGGAAATGAAGATAGATAATTAAAATATTGTTCAAAAAATATTCTTGAACAGAAGTTAAGATGCGGTGAATGACATGAAAAATCTCCCGAAAGTGAAAGATAAATTTCATGCATGTTTTGGTGGTATTTGGCAGATAAATTATCAAAAATAATCAGATGGCGGTAATGATTATACTGGGTCGGAATTTCACAAATAAAACCAAATGATAAGTCAATTTTTTGTTGTTCATCAATTGTTCGAACTAGTACTCGAGTTTTTAATGGTATAATTGTGTCGTCATCACATGGTTTAGACAGAAAAAAATATTTTGTTTCAACGTGGTAAAGTTTTTCATTGTGAACAATCTAAATTGAAAAGTTTAAAATGTTTGTTGAAAATTTCATTTACAAACTTTCATTTACCGCTATTGTGTTACGTGTCTGAACATCGTCGACATTTTCCCCAAGTTTCACTTGTAAAAGAGACTTTGTAGGTGAAAGGGAATAAATTCCACTTTGATTCACATCAAATCGTAGCCATAATGTATCACTTTGTTTCAAACATTTTGACATTCCTGTTCTATGTCGAACTACTACATGTACATTATCAAGTGCTTTATTGCTCTAGAAATAGGATAGTATGAGATATAAGGAAATCTATACATTCATTATAAACATACGTCGAATGTATCCATCAAAATGCAATCGTTTTCATCGTTATTTGTGAATGAAAGACAAATTTTATTAACTAAAACAAATAGTTTCAACATTGATTTACTTCTCAGTGTATATGTTACACTTACTGTCCCTATTTAATGTATCAAAGGATCTACTTCGTGCCGTGCATATATTTTCTTTGTTATTCTAAAAAATATATGTATAAATCATTAGCCATGTACAATTAGACATATTCTCTAAACAATAAAAACTAACAACCGAGACAGCAAGACATGTACCATCTTTGAACCTTGTTCGTTTCTGCTACTCAAGATCAAAAAAAATCTCAGAGAATAACTATATCTAAGGGCACTCTTTTGTTTATAAAGGCTTCATTTGGGCTTTCCGTAAAATGTTGTCAAATAAAAACTAAAAAGGACTAAACCTTCATATTTCCAGAACTGAATGAAAACTCAATGGGGAGCATTTTTCGTTTGTGTTTGAAGTTTACAGCTATTACCGTGCGCGAGTTTTCGAGAAACGGTTTTTCATTGTGTCATATTACGACCCCCTTAAATTTTATCCGATGGAGTCAAAAATTATACCACAAGTACTCAAGGTAATATCGCAGAGATGTTTTCTGAGAAGTTTTTTAAAGACCTTTCTTTGTGTTATATGAAAAATGCTAAAAAACGTCTTTAAAATCAAGTTTTTAAATTTTAGAAAACCTATAACTCGACAAGGAAAGGTCTTTAAAAAACTTCTCAGAAAACATCTCTGCGATATTACCTTGAGTACTTGTGGTATAATTTTTGACTCCATCGGATGAAATTTAAGAGGGTCGTAATATGACACAATGAAAAAACCGAGTTTTCTCGAAAACTCGCGTACGGTAATAGCTGTAAACTTCAAACACAAACGAAAAATGCTCCCCATTGAGTTTTCAATCAGTTCTGGAAATATGAAGATTTAGTCCTTTTTAGTTTTTATTTGACAACATTTCTATGGAAAGCCTAAAATGAGGGGATTAGTACTCTTAAAACAGACAACGAAAGTAAAATATTAACAATATAAATTTACTATGAAGCTTTTTGTACTGTACAAATTTATATTTCTGAAAACAGATGAAGATAAATGTCTAAATTGAAGAGGAACGGTTTTTAGAATGAAGGTCTTCTAAGGAGATAGAAAATAATAGACTATCAAATAGATAAATACATTAAAAATATATACTGAAAGTTACAACACACCTTTGTACTTATATTGTAGAACATTGTTGTAAAAATAGGATTGTGACCAAACCAAATGGTTGATATTCAATCGTTAGTTATTGCTTATTCTAAGTACCTCATTCACCGATCTAAACCAAATCGTGATGAAACTGCAAATTGAATACTACATCTAAAGGGAAACATTTTTTGACAATGCATACATGATACCATGAACAGTGTGTCTCAAGTTCACGAAAGACATACTATCCAAGATAATGAATTTGTATAGATCAAATTTGTTCACACACTTCTCTACAGCCGACTACAATTTAAATCTTCGTCAAAAAAGAATATAACGAGAAGAAATAGAATTTTTATATTTTTCTTCCGTGATAAAACTGTACCTATACAAAGTACAGAGAGAGAGAGAAACATATGTTTGCAGAGGGCAAGAATCTCATGTATGCATTATCTTTTTCTTTTTCTTTCTTACTGTTTAACAAACTTATGATAACACATTCATATCTTGCTGAAAATATTAGCGAACTAGATAGCGATTAGAATAGAATTGAAAATTATATATTCTCTGTTACTTCTATATATAATACAATTAGTTGAACGTATATCTTATTAACACTCCATTGAAAATAGACGTAATAAAAGAAAACAAGCGACTATTACCTAGTGATTTACAATGCCATTGACCTGAAAAGAAAGTAAAAATGCACTTGTTTGAACTCGACAGGATCGATGATGAAATCGTTTGTTCGTTATCGACATCGGTAACTTGCAAGTTGGTACAAAGTCCAAATTCTTTTCGTCGGCGTTATAAGAAGCGATTGTATGAATAGAATGAGACAAATTTATTAATATTGCTGTATGAATCACACATTCAAGAAAAGTTCAATTACTACTGATACGACGGATATGTACATAATATCCGGTAAAAGAACTCAGCAGTTTATATGAGTGAGAAGTTGGTGTAATGCTGTAGTTTTGATAAACCTCTTCGAAATCAAAACTTGGTTATTCATCTATCAAATACTTTCAAAAATAGCTCCAAAAATGTTTTGTAAAAGGCTAAATTTTGAACGTCGTTAAATCGAATTATCATAGATAAATATTCTTAACACTAAACAATTTGTGAAAAAATTTATTGAAAATCGTTATATTGATAAATATCACAACCATACACAAAAGAAAAAAAGAAACAATAATCTGTTATCAATCAAAAAGAACACAAAATTTTATTTGTAGGACTAATATATTACTCAAACATTTAAATACAAACAAATTCGAATAATAGTAAAAAATAATTTTTAAATGTTATACAATCATAATGATTATTTTAATAAGACTTGTAAAAAAAGAACAAATCACTTTATTTATAAAATATTAGATAATTGAAAAATTAAAGATTAAACACTTTCTATAAGAAAATGTTAATAAATAAAATTGACTCTATTTATAAACGATTCTCCCAAGAACGTATAAAGTTTAAGCTCACTTCTAAATAAAGAATCGATAGTATGTTAAAAATATGTTGATGATTTGCACAGAGAGTACATACCATCATGTAAATATTCGCACATATCACCAGCCATACACGAACCTCTTGCTGCATATTTACATGGAACTAAAACAAATAAATTAAAATAAACTTTTTCTATATGATTCATTTTACAAGGTTATACATACTTATTCTAGTTTGAGAAACATTCATTTTAATTTTTGGTTTTAATGGTAGAATAATTGGATTAGATTTAATTTCCGACACATTATGTAATCTTTCTGCATAACACGATACACTTTCGAGTAAATCATCATTATTCTCATTGTCTTCATTATTAATATCATTCTACAATAGAATAAAATAGAATTATCATACATCTCTTATATTTTGCTTTCTTCACCTCATAATCATTTGATATTTGTGTTTTTGTAGAACCATCTGATACGTCTCTCAATTTCATTATCTAGAAAATAATCAGACTACTTTGTAAATATTCTCCTATTTAAACAAGTTTAAGAGCAAAGTTCAAGATGTACTAGAACATAGGCATGCACCAATTCTAGAATTGATTTTTTGATGCATTTTCGAAAATAATTATATCTCTTAAATCATTTGGTACCAATTTTTATCCACAATGGAGGATTGTACCGTTGACTTTTCTCTACAAAACAGGCTATTTGGAAATTTTACGGCAGCATTAGATTAAACATTATACACTATTTTTAAAAAAGTAGAATTGAAATTGAAATTGGTAGAGAACTGGTTAATATTTTTCTTGTTTTTGTCTTCTCAAATGCAACTACAAACTTCATTATACCTCATTTTGTAGAGAAAAATCTGCCGAATAATCTGATATATGCAAAAAACATATAGTCATAGAACTAGTCATTTTTTTCAATAAGCTTCAAAAAAGAATTGATGCATGTCTACTAGAATACGTTTTGTTTCTTCAAACTCGAATACAATCAACTTAATTTCAATAAACTTCATATTCCATACTCACATACCTGATTTAATAATGTACATTTTTCGTTCATCGAATCAATTTCCGCTAAGATAAAAAGATAGATAATTATCGTATTTAAAAGAATGACACTAAACTTACATTTAATTCTTTCAACTTCAAATGAAGCATTATGAAGTTTATCAATTGTTGAATTTAAACTTTGAATTATATTATTTTTCTATAATAAAAATAGAAAAACCTATATAATTTACTTATATTCTATCTGATGTTGTTATTATTGAGAAATACATACATACAAGTAATGTATGTGTGTTGGGTAAAAGTGAAACAATTCTAAAGCGATGAAATTGTTCGATATTATCCATATTTAATAACGAATTATTTAAACACAAATCAATATAATCATCAACTTCAACATCGTATATTTGTAAAATATAATCATTAAACAATATATCAAATGCTTTGGCAATCATATTTAATAAATTAAAATCTGTAATTGTTTTACCAGTTACACAAATTTTTTGTCGTCTTAAACCAAATTCAACAATAATTGTCTTTTTCTCCTGAATATGATAAACGGAAAGAAAATTATTTTAAATATTTAATATACCATGGAACATACCATTTAATTCTAGATACAGTCATATATACATTAATAATTTACGATTCAAATTTTTGTTTTGGTCGATGCAAAAATTTACCGAAAACAAGAAACTGAACGTGAAGCATTACAATCTAAAATAATAAGGGAAAGGATAGCAATGAAAATTATTTACTCTTGTTTGAATATAAGTAACGAAGTGACGCAGGATATTTCTATAACAAAACCACTGATAACATGTCAGTGTTAGAGTGTTAGAGACGATCTCAAACGGATCCGAATTCATACTATTAGGATAGTAAGAAGATCAAGCTATATCTCTTTCTCATATTCACGCTATTTTAAAAACTCGAAAAATTATTTTCATAGTCTTTTCTTTTCGATCTGAAGGATTTCTATAGGCTCTAAATTGGTGAGGAACCAATATTTTCAAGAAAGTAAGGAAATTACGTCTGATATACTTTTTGAAACCTTTTTTGGTAAAATTCTAGCGGATAACTTTTCCTAAGAGTTATAATCTCGAAATCTTGAGAAGAATGATAGATAAAGAGTTAAAATAAAAAAGAAAAGGCACACAGAAGACTTTGTTTATCTATCCTAATGGTATGAGTTCTTTATCAACTTTAGTTTATTTTTTGCAGCGATTTTACAAAGATCCAAATGGAGAGAGGTATCCGTAAGGTCAATAATAAAAATCGATTGCAATTATTAGATATTATTCTTTCATGCAATAAAATCTGAACGAAAAGGACACAGCAAATGAATAGAAAGCAACAATACAAATAACATTAGTTTTCTCTTGCATAGCAGTATTTGACTGTTCAAGACACATCATTGGTTTAGTCATTACTCTTTCAACAACGCAAAAAACAGCAAACCAAAGTTCGAGAAATAAAGACGTAATTCTACTTTTATTATATTATTCAACCTCTCATGGTAATATATGCATAGATGTCCAATGTTTACTGAACTACTATGATACATCTTACATAATAATTTCATATTGTTCAAAGTTCAAATGATTTTAGTAATAATATACATTGGGCATGCATTCATTTTATGTACAATGTAAGTTTTGATTAACGGATCATTGAAATGCAAGAGCAAATTTGTGTTACAAACATTAGCTGCAATGAAAAGAAATTATAATTTATATATTAGTAACAAAGTGCTAATCTAACTGAAATTACTGATGGTTTTATGCAACAAATAAGAAAGCTTAGCTTGTAATTCATATCAACTACATAATAATGTTTGAGATTTCATTGCTGAAACTATCAATATAATCTTGTGCTTTTAAGTGAAGCTAATTTTCACTAAAATCTGAGCGAAAAACGGTTTAGTAGCGATGCATTATGATGGCATGACCCAATCAGATACCATCGCGCAATAAACTAACAATTCATTGTTTGTTATTGACATGCAATACATGCAATTTAAAATCGTCACTACTATTATTTGTGTTATAGAGACCTATAG
This sequence comes from Didymodactylos carnosus, assembly GCA_905250885.1. Taxonomy (NCBI): domain Eukaryota; kingdom Metazoa; phylum Rotifera; class Eurotatoria; order Philodinida; family Philodinidae; genus Didymodactylos; species Didymodactylos carnosus. The sequence continues at coordinate 10,418 of CAJNOQ010001069.1, read as the reverse complement.
TTTAGAAATACATCACTTGTTAAAATGATAATAATTGCCTATTATCGGATGCCCGTGGTTTTATGATAATTTCATCTGGTATTACAATAGAAATAGAATCGATATCACTTCTATCCTATAGTTTTCGACGATATCTTCGTCGAAACTAACAACGCACAGTGATGTTATGAATTGTTTTCCCCATTTTCTTGTATACTCCCTTCTCATAAGCAAAGTTCTGAGAAGTAAATCCATTGGCATCGATAGTTATTGATGGCTTCAAAATATCAATTGAATCAGATAATTCAATTGTCATCAAAACATTTGTTTATTTTGTTTTCTTCCATACTTTCATCAATATTTGTGATATTTCGACAAATTGGAAGATTGTTGTGCTCTGTGCAGATGTTATGTGCTCATTTCTAATAGCTGATGATAATGAACGTTAGTTCATCTTTTCATTCAAAAGAGATTGTAATGATTGTGTTATTATGCGAATATCACATTTTAAACTACCAAAACTATTTTCAAACGTGCAGATAATACAATTATTTTAACTATGTTCCCCATTCTAAGACACGAATGACGTTGACAATGATGTTACAGGATGCGACTACAATGCTGGCTGAATCATATGATGTTGTGGTGAACAAAAACCATTATAATTTGATTTTTCTTTTCCACATGTGATTGTATTAGACTTATGCCGCAATAAATAAGAGGCATGGAAAAAGTCTAACAGGACAGGAAAAAACCTACACTATCAGCTCCTAAGGTAACTGTGATTACATAAACATAAAAAGCTACTACGATTTATCGAAACTATAAGATTTCAGCCGTAAGATTTAAAAAAAACTTTATGAATTACCTGGGCTTAATTTCTGCTATAATTTTGTTAACATTATTCTTAGTACTATTAATACTATTTATTAGTATTTTACTTGCTAAAAAGAGAGATTCCTTTTCTGCTTTTAAACTTTTGATTGTTATATTCTCTATCTGTTGATTTTGAACGAAAAACTTATGATAATCTTTAAAGAGTAACGTTTGAAGATGTTAAACATGAAATGATTGTGTAAGAACGACATTTACTTGCTATTGTTCTTACAAATCCTCACTTAAGATTCTTCTCCCATAAACTATTGTTTTGTCTTCCAGCTGTTTTACACCCTTAGCTTTATGTACTGAACTCTAAAATGGAGAAATAACAAGGACTAATCAACACAGATATATTAAGATTTTGTTATTACTCTGAATAAACTTGGGAATAGTCGAAGTGAAAATTTAAATCTGAACTCACACGTACCTTGACGAGTGGACCTGCTTATAAAAAGAGAATTTTTCAAGCAATTTGGTTACTTCAAAATCTACAGTTAGTTCCTTAGAGATACAGATTCACCAATAGATGGGAAGTTTGATTCTACACCATAACTGTGCTTTTTACCTTACTACCAAGTGACAAGTATGTACACAATATCTTTTTTTGCTGTTGTTGTTGATAACTTCGTTGATGTTCATACGTACATATTTGTCTCCTTGTTTCTTTCGAATAGTTGTTTGATGGAAGAAGTTTGGTTGATGTGACCGACATGTGAAGGATTATTGTTATTATTATTACTGTTTTGATCTATATGAAATAGGCTACAGTTTTCATTTGGCAAACAATACTCTACAATAACATTTTTGATTGAACTTTCATGTCGATCGTTTGATGACATTTCGTCTTGAATATGATTAGCCAACCGACGGATAATCTTTTAAATTAGATAATGAGAAATGTGATGAACCTTTGTAAGCATTGCCATACTCAAGTAGTCCTTGTATATTAATTAAAACATTCTTTCGTAATGTTTCTAAAAATAAAACCTTTAATTATTTCATGACTGCCTTTTACCAGAGCCAGAAAGTATCGTTCAAATATTTTATGAAGAGAAGATCCTAGAAAATGGATCAGAATAGGCATGCATTAGTTTCAGTTAACTGAAACTGACAAAAACTGTAGGTAGATGTTATAACATAATCAAATTTGAGAATAAAATCGATATTTTGTTATGCGAAAAAAACAAATATTTGCGCATATCTAACTTAACTGTCGTCCAAAAACAAGTCAGAAGAGAGAAAAAGAACGGAAATTGTGTTTATAAAGTCAATGTTTTGTTGTATTATGTGTGTAGAGTAGAAAATGAAAACAAATTGCTACAGAAAAAGATGAATAACAGAAGCATACTGTCTTTTTTCCTTCACTTCTAATCAATTTCAGAAAAATCTCATTTACAGTAGGAAAACAATGCACTCAAAACAGATGAGACTGAAATTTAAAGTTTATTGGGGTTAGACTGTGTATTTACATTCACGCTTTTTACGAAGTTGTCTAGCTCTGAATGTATCAACTTACTTTGAAATTTGACAGTTGCTTTTGTCGATTCTGATTCAATTCAATTAATTTTCGATTAGCTGCATGATATACAGTTATCATCCTTAATGACGTTGACTGTTGTCTTATTGATAAGCGCCTTGAAATTTGTTGTTGTTGTGCTGCTGTACGTTACTTGCCCGTTGACGATTTTTTTCTGAAATGCATGTTTCCCCTACTCGAATAAAACGTGTCTACTATCGTGTGTACTACTGTGTTTATGTAATGATTTAAATGATGAAAAATCTTGCTGCTGTTGACATTTATTATTTTTTAATATCCGTTTACATTGTGCTTGGTTTCTAGCGTTTAGCAGTTGTTGACTTAATCCAATGATTGATTGATCTAAATTTTTCGCTAAATTTGTCAATCTTGAATTATTCAAACATTGATGATGAATACAGCTATTGTGTGAATTATGATGGATCAAATGTATTGTTTATTATCAAATGGTAATAATTTTAAATTCATTACTTCTCGAACATTGTCTCGCATATATTTTTCAGTTTCTTTCAGTTTTACTTTTGGATAATAATATTCTTTTTGAATTCGATAATATTCATTTGATAACAACAAAATATGGATGACAATTGTTTGTTTAAATATTGTTGGTATTTTTGTTGTGTTTCCGAACTTAATTGTCGAAAATTTTCTTCAAACGTTTCTAAATTTGGATTGGTTAAATTGGCTAATGTCTTTAAGTTATTATCATTATAATCTTGTGGCTAAATTTTGTTGATATCGTTATGTTTGAAAAAAGATTTGTTTATCGATCTTTTTTCCACAGAAGATATATAGGTTTAGTCTCTTTTAATTTTGTCAAATCACACTCAGATAAACAGACAAAATAACATAAACTGATTATTTTTTTTCTTGCTGAAATTTGTTTTGTTTAAGGAAAAATGAACTGTTTCGTCACGAAATACTTTTTTGATGATTAAAGAGCAACGTCTATAGTTAATTTTTAAAATGATGATTTTCGATAAAACTTATAATCGAATGTCGAAATCTAAATACAGCGGAAAAGGAAATATCGATTAAAAAACGCTTTCGGCGCCATTTCATTAGCTAATAGCAAAGTAGCATAAGGAATTTCAATGCCAAAACCATAGCATTTTATAATTATTTTCCAGCTAAAAAAGATTTTACAGTTGACATTATATTTTCTGATAGCAAAAAAAGCAATTATTATTCCCTTTTTCAATTCTACTTCTATGTGTTAATATTATGTTAGCAACTATCTGTTTGAATATTCTAAAAAGTTGCAGCTTTCTTTATTACTCACATAAATATTTCAGCAATTTTTTCTTTATTAAAAATTAATCAGATACCACGTATAAAAGCAAAAACGAACAACATCAGTTGTGTGCATATTAAAAATACTAAAGAATATTATTTGTTATACTAATGCATTTGATCATTCATTGTCATTTGTAATACATAACTGTAATAAATTCATTCAAATTATAATCTGACTACAGAAAAACAACAGACAATATTAAAAGAAGATAAATCAATTATAAAGAAAGCTCATTATTATAGCATGACTTAAATTTAAACACAAATCGTTTAAATTAATCCCAATCTGACGAAGCTCGCTCTTTTGTGTATAATACAACCGAATGCCACAAGGCATAGCCGAGTAAAGCGATAAATACAGATATTAAAATAAAACCATTTGAATAATTTGATTTATTCTGTGTTGCCGATGTTTTTAATACCGAAGGTGCGGTCGACGAGACGGTATTTTTCGATTCTTTGCGTGAGCGAGAAGGCATTTTCTTATGTTCAAAGTAGAGCTTTAAAACTATATCTGAAATTAGAGAAATATCAAAGTATATCGGAAAACACATTGTATTCGTTAGAATTTTCCAATAGGATGAAAAAGAAGCGTTGATTTAAAAATATCAGTATTTTTAAGGGGATTTTAATATCAGCTATAAACCTTTTACCAACAAGTATCTAAATGGTAACCCATCCAAAAAGACTTTTATCATCCAATTTCGCTCTAAACACTATTGAACTTCTTTTCAACCACAGATACCGTTCGAGTTTTTTCAAAAACTTCACATGGACCATCTAAAAAGCTTTTGATTTACTCTTTGACAATCCACTTATTAAGAAAAGCTACAACCAAAACATGGTGAATTTAAATTCAATAACAAAAATTAAAGAAGCATTATGTTAACTCATTTCACTCAAAAAGCACGAGAATTTTTGTTGTTGGTTGTGCCATTTTTTACTGAAAATAAAACTGAACTCAACTGAACTGAACTGAACTGATTTTCTGGCTCATCATGGCCAAAACAAATAATTTGCATCGGCTTTAATTTAAAGAATCTTTATTACAAATAGAAAATAAATGTATGACATGAAATAATAGTGTAGTTAAAAGCCAAAATTCCGTATTAGTACAGGGCGACAGATGCCGCTCTATTACGAGAGCTGCATTTATTTTTCCAAAACACAAATAATGAACTCGGCTGGAGAAAACAGACAGAGACAAAACATTTTCAATTAAAAAATTGATTTAAAATGAAAAAATCATATTTTAGTCAATTGATCTTCTAATTGATTTCTATTGTGCTCCTGATCTTCTTGAAAAAAAGATTTCTTATCATTTTTCGTCGCCAGTTCAACGAAGGTCATTCACTTTGCTCCTCAAAAATTTCGTTTAATATTTCAAAGACCTTGACCAAAGCCGATATATAGAAAGATAGAGAAGAGAAGAATTTTTCGGGCTTCAAAATGAGCTATAAACTATAAGCTATAAGCTTCTCAAAGATATGCTCACATAGAACAATTATCAAAATACCAGACAGATGCCATGATCTGTACCCATATTAAGGCTTTAAAAGAACATTCCTTCCACACATCTGCTCAGAACCGGAATGTTTTATATATAGGAAGATATAGAAGTCAAAATGAACTACAATATTCTGTTTTCAAAGTTTGTCCTCATAGATTTATTGGGCTAAATTACCCATAGTGATATATAAAAATGATTCCAGTTTCTTTCACCAGTAGAAATTAGAAATTTTGTATTTAGTACAGTATACAGAATTGAGAGCGCTACAAAACAACCTATAGTACATTGTTTCAAATCTTAAGTTTAATAGACTTCTAGGAAAAATAAGTCTAACAACGACGTTCTTTGATAGACTCTCAAAATAATCAACGTTAAAAACGTATTTTGAGCTTGTTTTCCATAAGAGTAACTGGAAAATGTGTAAAAATGTCTTTTCTACAAAGGTCAAGTCAAAATAAGCAAAAACAACAGGAGACCGTTTTCTGACAAAGTTAACCCCCCTCATTTCCGGTCGTTTTCACTCAAAACAATATGGAATTTTCTTACCGAAACCGTTTCTCGTCCTTTTTTACTTCTCACTTTTCGTTTTTATCGTTGGACCTGTTTACGGGATTCGATTGCGATAACAGAAGAAAGAAGAAAAGACAGGCTAGTTTCTTCTTTTTTAACCTTCATTCTCGGGCCTGATTGTGAGACCTGACTCCGATAATAACGGAAAATGAGGAACTATAATAGCAAAAAAAGAGAAAGGATGCTAGCTTTTATTTTCTATTACTGGAGTTGCTTCATGGAGTCGACTCCAGTAAAAATAACTAAAAGTTAGCGTCTTCTTCGACTATCACATCGATCCGAAGAAATTCCATTAAGGACTCGACTTCAAAAAGGGAAGATAATAAGTTGAGGAGTCATAGATATTTTCTGATTTTGTATTATGGGACCTGCTTACGGGACTCGACTAGGATGCTACAAAAAAAAAGAGAGTACTTTTTCATTTATACTTTTCTATTTTCGGACCCTCTCCTTGGAGTCAAAATCGAAAGCAGAGAAAACTTTTCTGCGATAGCATAGAAAAGTTATCGGCAGAAAAGTTATCTTTCTACACTTACTTATTTGATCAACATTTGGACCGATGAAAAACCGGCGAAAAACTGGGCGGTTTAGACGCTTCTTTTTTAGTCTGGTTTGTTCTTATTTTAATTATAATAAAAACAATTATAGGTTATTGTATGTTAAGTCATTTGTGTTAAATTTAATGTCTGGAGAACAGGATCTGTTCTTCAGTTCGTTTTTCTGCAAACTTGTTCAACGGGTCAGTTTTCTTGAACGAAGAAGAGAAAAATGCTAAAAATTTAAAACCGGTCGATCACCGCCGGTTTGAAAATATGTCTAGACCGGTAAAAGACCGGTAGAGGCCGACCGATCTAAACTTTTACGCCGGACCGGCTCAGACCGGCCCGGTTCCAACTCTGTAGTATCCTAGTCAAGTCCCGTAAACAGGTCTCATAATACAAAATCAGGAAACAGGATGCCCACCGCTTCGAAACTACCGTTAGCATTACAGGATGCAAATCTATGTTAATTGCAGTGTCTCAGGGATGAGAACCCTGGACATTTCCAACTCAAACTCCGAAAAATACTACTCTCGGCATAACAGGTAATCAGTGGATGATGCTGCCATGTTTTAGGCCCTATATGATTAGATTTATCCGATATCTGAAGGTGGTTTTGACAGAGTGAAGGTTCGATCGATATAGCACACGAAGTACATTTTTGTCTTTTCTATTGCGTATGTGGGCACAAAAATAAACTCAATCTTCGCATGCTTACATATACACGAGTTTCTGTTTTTGTCTGTTCACCTCTGTTCATAAGATCTGATCACAGACCGCAGGTCACGTATATGATGCATAGTTACATTTTTTTGTTTTCTCGTTTTTTACGTCGAAGTTGGAAAAAAGGTCTACTTTAGCTTCGCTGACCTCTAGCCTCAACTCGGCTCCAACTTCGATAAAAAAAGTTCAGCTTTTGATGGGGTTATTCATATCGCTACTAGTAATCAGCGACAGTTCTGACAGAACCCTAGTCTAACCAGATTTCTTACGCCCAACTGCGTAAGTTGCCCATATATCCTTACTATTCACATACTAGACCCTAATACATTTATAGTAAGTTTGTACGGACCATCCCATGTTGCACTTTTTTTCGTAATACCGCCGGTTACCGACCGGTCTATAGATTACCGCTGGTTAACCGTACCGTTCGGTATACCGACCGGTTTAGCGGCGGTTTTTTCTTCTACCGACGGTTACCGCACGGTAGTTTTCAGACCGCGGTACAAGAAAACACCGTCGGTAAACTGTTTAGATACAATCACCTTTTTGTTTTGCGGTTGTCAGTCTATATAAGAAACGCAGAAAAGTCAAAAAGCTTTGATTTTTTTTCAGATTAAACTTTCTCTTTCAGATTATAGAGACTCATCGAAGTTTGCACTTTGACTTCAGTCGAGTTCCCATTATACTCGGCAGTGAACGGCGGTATTTTAGCGGTTCTGATGATATGGGATGGTTGCTAACCGTCTTCCGGTAGAGCGTGCGTTCCCTTTGAAGAGAAACGATCGGTGAAATCAATACTTAATAAAATACTTTGTGTCTTGGTTTGCTTTTTTGTATGTAATTTCTTGTTTTTATTATTTTTCGTTTTTGTACGTGAATATTATAGTTCAAAATAGTGGTAATCTAATAACTTGCTAACAGAAAAAATGAAATAAAACAGTAGTTTTAGCGTAGAGATATTTTTGTTCGCACATTATCGTGTACATTTTTTTACTATGTGCTCTAAAAAATAAAAGTTGATCTACCTAAAAATTTTGAATAAAACATGAGACATAAATAAATAAAATAGAAAACGATCGTCATGGTTGAATAACAGAGTTATACACAATGATTAAAAATATGTTCATTTAAATGCGTTTTCCATATCGAGAACAAATCGATATTTAACGTCGCTCGCCAATGTTCGTTCATATGCTATTGCCAAATTTTGAGGCGTTGCTTGTAGTAGTTCGATCTCACATTTAACAGAATGTTTTGCACAAAAATTTAACATTTCTTGTGTTTCTTTCATACCGCCGATTAAACTACCAGTTATTTTTGGTCGTTTCATGAGCAAGTTTATAGCTGATATTTGTAATGGTTGAGCCGGCGCTCCTATCCTATAAATGAGTACAAAAATCAAAATAAAGAACGGATAAATTTTATACACTTACATGCACAAAACGCCTTCAAATGCTAATAAATTCACTATTGGCATAATGTCATGATTTGCTGAGACAGCGTTAATTATAAAATCAAACGAATTCGCTGCTGCTTTCATTTGCTCTTCATCCTTGGACACAATGAAATGTTTCGCACCTTAAAATGAACATGAGTAGCGATATTTTCTAATAGAAGAAGAAGAAATACTCTCACCGTATTGACACAAGTTCGAGACAAAAAAATTAAGCATTAACGAAAGAAGAGGAAGTGAGTCGCAAATATAAGTCGAATTGAGCATATCAAATCTAATGTATGCTAATGATATCGTTGTGCGAGAAAGCTGATGGTTTAGAGAAAGTCATAAGAACAGTTAAAAAACTAACCCCAGTATTTCATGAGCATTAAAAAGATCTACATGATGTTATTCCAACAGTTAGACGAAAGTGAAAATGACAAAATGATGACGGACGAAAAGTGAATGCTCTGTAGCTTAACATCGTCTTAAAAAATTAAAAGATCAAAAAGTAGGAATTTATTTAACCCTTTATCCCCGGATGCCCACACTCGTGGCGATTGATAAAAAAGAAATTTTTTTCTATGGAACTTGACTGAGATAATTAACTTTTTAAATTAAAGAGTTTCAAATTTCAAATTTTTTTAAAAGCTTTTTCCATATCTTTAGCAATACAAAGATTTTCAGATGTAGTGGTAGATAACTATTGCTACAAGGATTCTTTCTACAATTACAAAAGAAAAGAAATTTTCTGTGAAGTTGTCCTGATGCACCGTAAATATCCACATCTGTGGACATTAGGGGGAAGTGACATAGAAAGTACTAATTTTTAAAAATATACACAGTCTTTCTTTCTCTTCTTTTCTTTTAAGGTGCAGAATTTTATTTTTCGTTTTTTGTCATAGTTGGATAGAGCACATCGGGTTGCATAGAAAAAAGTTAATCTCCCAATTTTGGAACACATTTTTCAGTTAAAAACATTTTAAATATCGATTTTTCAAAAATAGGTGAAAATAGGCGAAATTTTGAATAAAACTCAAAATTCAACCATTCATTCTATTTTTAAAATTCCAAAAAAATTTTTTTCTTACTCTCCATCAAAAACGGATTTTGGAAATTTTAAAACTCAAATTGATTTCGAGAACCGTTGAAGACGGTCAGGATATCTAGTCCTCGGATTTGGAAGATAAAATTCTCTTTCATACTTCATTCTCACTTATACACTTACGAGAAAAAAAAGTATGTACCGATTTTGAAAAAATTAAACTTGGTTGTCGAAAAATTCAATTTTTATGAGTTCAGTGTGAAAAACTCTGAAATTGGACCTGTACTTTACCATTTTCTCGATCAAAATTCAACATTTTGACAAAAACAAGGTCATATTCAGATTCAGGATCAAGAACTGGGTCGAATGCCATGGGCGCAGGAGTTGAATGACCTTGAAGTTTTTCGTTTTTTTCAAAAATCCAAAACCAAAATTCAGATCCCAAATATTCCTCAAAACACTGAGACCCACGTCATGCGATCCTGATTCTCAATATGACCCTGGTTTTCTCAAAATTTTGAATTTTGACAGAACAAGTTCCGGTAACACCGAGAAAAAATTGCGTTTTTCATGTTGTTCCCGCCTAATGTCCACACTTGTGGACATTCTATATTCTGTCACCTAGGGAACTTCATTTTATTTTAAGTATGGAATGGGTATATTGAGCACTAAAAAGCTCCACTTTAGTAGTCACCTTTCCTGAATCTTCAAAAAATCTCGGGTATTGCTAAAAGACGCGAACACCCACGAACAGCCACGACGCGAACATCCACGAACACCTACGAACACCCAAAGAACACCCACGAACACTCACGAACACAAAGAAGAAAGGTTAAGAACACCCAAAAAAGTGCGCCAAAATAATAATAAGGTTTTTGAGGGCCGCGGGTGTGGTGTGGGTGTGG
>CAJNOQ010001068.1:0-36507 GCA_905250885.1 Didymodactylos carnosus | reverse complement strand
AAAGTGTACATAATACTAAAACTTAATGTGCAAATTACCAAGTTTGTCAAGCATGTGCAAAGGCTTTGCTCATGTACTATACGTAGGGGCAAGCTATTGAAAAAAAATCACACAATAGCAAAAAAAACCTTATTTCTTGATTATAAAAGCATTTATTGTGACTAGCGGAAAGAGGTTTATACAAAATACACATATAAATGACAAAAAATCCATAAACAGCACTAAAACTTTTATGTCTTCATGTTGTTTTTCGAACGTTGATTTGCTGTTTGAAGCATTCTTCTTAATCATTCTCCATACTGGAAACCGCGCGGTCTGACTCATTGGAGTACATGTTATTATCATCTCGTGAATCATCATCATTGATATTACTATCATCGACCGATTCTAAATCATCATCATCAATATTACTATCATTGATTGACTCTAAATCGTCATCGTCTGTATTTTGATATTCATATTTCCATGTTGTCACATCATTAATATATGTACTTAATTGAGCGCTTTTAGATTAAAAATAGGTATGTCCGTATGTTGCTGTTTTAACATAAAGAATCTAAAACATGCTACGGCATGTACACATGGACTGGAAGTGCGACAACCTTGTTTACAATCACAATATGTAAGGAAGTTATTTAATAAATTGTTATTAGAAGCCTCATTTTCACCACGGCGAATGTACACGATATGTTTTCTTGGATTTATAGAATCAACAGATGCAAATCTATTTATAACATTATGACACCTGATGGCGTTTGAATATTTAATATGTTTCATTATTTTCATGTCGGTTATCATCTGTTGTAGATATTGTTCTGATAATTCAAAAGCATACACTGATGCGCACCAATTTCTAATAATTGGTTCTGATAATGGTGGAAAAAAACATTCATCTATTAAGTGATTGATACTAAATTGTGTTCAACCTCTGGATGTATTGGCTTCCTCATCGTCTATGTCATTTTCTAAATCTAATCTTTGAATGATCCGTTCAACATCTTTGTTTATCCTTTCGGTATTGTTAATTAATGATGGATAAAAACAATTGTCTGTTGCTAATATTATTTGAAATATATTATGTAGAATAGGAAGATAGTTTGTGTCAATAGTGTTAGCTAATAATTTAAAATTTTTTAATTCGGGCAAAACCACGTTCAGTAGCATTTCTAACAATTGTTATGCAACGTGTTTGGTTTGGGGACGAATGTGACAATTGTTTTTCTCCTTTTCTAATAGATAATGGTGTTACTAATGTAAATGGCCCAATACAGCTACTATATCCTCGATCCGCTACAATAATATCTAATGCACTATCGAATATTTTATTAGTTTCACTATCTGTTGTAATTGTTTCCTGATTATAAATCCATTCATCATTGTTATTGCCGTCCGCAAAAAAAGGACTTATTGAATGTATCCATCTTCCATTAGTTGCTAATGAACAATGCATCTTCACTAAATTGCGACCTTTGTGCATAGAATATGTCTTTTTTGTATACTAAAATCTTTTGTTTTCTGTATATATAAATATGTTGTATCAATTAAGCAACGTGCATTAGGAACAACATCAGTAATCCAACGTGGTGTTTCTTGAATGATTCTATCTCTGCTCCACGCAGTTGATCCCAAAAATTTATCGACAAACTGTGCTTTTAATTTATTTGTTGTGTTATTCATAATATAAGATATTTGACTTTGACTTTTGCCAAAAATAGCTGCTGCAGTTCGTTGTGATAGTGCTTGTCTTATGATGCAATAATAAATGAAAATATTATTATTGTGAACTTCAACAATATTTGATAGGTATGCAGTATTATCAAGTATGAGACTGGTCAATGTTTTACATTCTTCATCAGTTATATGATCAATATTAATACGATCTTTTTGATATGAAGTGCTATTTTGCAATCGTTTTTCATGCTTTTCGTACTCCTTCTTAATATTAATTCGCCAGTGGTGTCCTTCTAAATGCTTTGGATATACTTCCAACATATAACTTACTCTTGCAATTTGAATTTACGCAAATATTAGCCGGAGCAGATGCTGTATTTAGTATAAACTTCGAAAGATCGAAGTTTTTCAACTTTGAGTCAATATCCATGTTTATTGAGGAAAACGTTGAAAGCGGCGATTTGTATCTATTTATTCCGAAGACTACAAATATTCTTCAAAAGTACCTAGTTAGTTTTTAACTTTTATATTTTATGTATTTCAAAGGCGAATTTATATATATACAATACGCAATGTCTACATCAGGAATCTTCTAGAACCTTCTGGAAAACTTCTAGAAACTGCCGCCACACGCATGTGTATGTCCAGACAACTGGAATTTTCTAGAAACTTTTATAACGACAAAAAATTATTTTTCAGAATAATAAAGGATTATTTTTTTTGCTATTGTGTGATTTTTTTTCAATAGCTTGCCCCTACGTATAGTACATGAGCAAAGCCTTTGCACATGCTTGACAAACTTGGTAATTTGCACATTAAGTTTTAGTATTATGTACACTTTTTGAATGAATCTTTCACAGAAAAGGCATTTTCCCTCCCATACCTCCCGAAAAAAATCGCACTTTTTCAAAGTTAAAGCTCCGTAACTTCATAAGCGGATGAGCTAGAAAGATGAAATTTGGTGTGTAAGTAGGACACTGCAAGAGGTGTGAAATAAAAAAAATTGTTAAAATCGGTGCATAGGAACAAGAGTTATAGGTGAAATACTGCCAACATCAATTCTACAAAAAGTTGCATTTCACTTCAATAATGATTTGATCTAAAATCTTATTTGTGCACCGTTTCAAGATTTAAAAATAGTTGTATTCGATCATACTCGACATGCGCTATCTTTTGAATATAGATTGGTTGCTTACCCGGAATTAGTGAAAACCGATCATGTCCTTTTCAGAAATTTTTCTGGAGGGTTTTCTATACCTCTTCAAAGGACATGCATACGTCCAATTATCATACATTTACTGCAGTCACAATCAGGGAAAGAAGCCTGCTGGCTCCGCGACCTATGCAATATGCCCTGCTGATTGTCTTCCGCTCATAATAATATATCTTCTCTGCACAATAGATATAATTCAGCCACTTCGCGGAAACAAAATCCATTTGTTAATATTGTCAGTTTAAAAATACATGGTGGCATTTCCTCTTCTTTACGTTTAATCTCTCAAGAAAAAAAGAAAAAAGTGTATTCTTCACCAGAAGACGTTTTCTGAGATCTACTTCAATCAGGTTGAACTACAGAGACTAAACGTATATTGTTCACAATAGAATTTAATTTTGTTTCATTACAAATATTTACTACAGAATATTAAACTTTGGTACAAATTTTTAACCAGTTACGGATCCAGAAAATGTTAAGAAGGGATCAATTGCAAGGAGTCTATCAGAGATAGTATGAGGTGACATTTTAATACGCGTATTTAGAAAATGTATTTTTTTTTGCAAAAATATTTCGTATACGTCAGTATAGAATAGAGATGATTTAGATAAGAGGAAGTGCCTATATTCTTTTTATCTGAAAGTATTTCCTTGTTACAGATTCTGGTATTAGCACAGGCAGGCAAAAACACTTTCTTCAATCTGTTTGTTAAAGTGCAGTACTGTGCGTTGATCTCCCACAATTACATGTTTTTATTGTTTTTACTAACCCTCGAGCGCTTGAAAATTTGATGTATGTTCCAAGTTGTATTTTCTTCACATGTCAACATAATCTGCACAATTTTAACTTTATTATTTTTCTTCAGATCTTTTTCTTCTCTTCAGCTTGCATATACCATAAAATATGCTTGAGAATAAAAAAAAAAATGTAACATTATTCTTTTTTTTTTTGTCATCATGTTAGATGAGTACAACATCAATAAACGTCATTGATTATCGCGATTATGATTACAATATTATAATTTGCACAACACTTACACAAGACGATTTGTACAAGGATGTGAACATCTCATTTTGACTAGATGGCACTCGTGTTAAAAGTTAAATTAAAGAAAAAAGAAGACTTACACAGATACACGTATGAATAAAATTAATTATATGTACACATACACAAGACAAAAACAAATGCGCACGAAGCAAAATATAAAATTTTTAACTGGAATGAGTACGAACATTATCATGAGAGAATTAATTTGGTCATATGGAATGCACAAACAACAAAAAGAAAAATTTAGGTAGTGATAAAATTCTTATTACGTTCTTAGCTTCAATAGCACGACAACAAAGAAGAACAACACAACAATTACTAAAATAATGTACTTTTCAACTTGCAATGCAAATAAAGTTAAAAAATGTACTCTAAATATGTTCATATGAAAATTTGTACAATAATAAATGAAGCATTGCACATTCTCGACCTCGGCCATTGTTAATTAAGAAAGAAGAACAAATAGATTAAAAACAACACCTAACATTAACTAGAAACAAGCACACAATAGTCACTGTTAAAAACGGATAATCTGCGAAAAACAAAAAAAAAGCTTAACTCTATTAGAATTAACTCGATCGATAAGTCTTCAGAATGTTACTGTTAACAATGGTTGAGTAACTACCCGAAATAATGATACCTCTGACCAATAAAAAGGGCTATCTTACATTATTGAATTGTTGAAGTAAATGTTTTGGTAAATCAAATTGATTGTTATTATGTTCCACTACCATCGTTCTAAGTTTTCTCAAACAATTTTCTTTTAATGTTGAACATGTTTTACACCGATGTCCTAATATAACTATACTTTGAGCAGATGTCGATGATATTGCCGGATATAGAAAACAATTGTTGTTGTTATTCTTCAGTGATTTAAATGCAATTCCACGATGTTCACCATTGATTGTATAAGAAAGTGTATCATTATCACTATCATAAAGGAGGCCAATTAATGCTGATTCTAATACTTGCAGTGGTTTCATATATCGCTTACACGTACCATTTTGCCATAGATAACCATTATGCGATAGACCCCAACCATTTTCATCCGTTCCAATTAAATCTTTAAAGCCAGTGCATGACAATTTTTGTTGTTTAGCTAAACTCAGAAGAAAAAGTAAGTTTATCATGCGATATTCTAAAAATTATTCAGCCGGGTAACATCATCTTCTGTTAAATCAGAAATATCAAGCAGATTTTAGCAAAGTCGCACAACGCTATTAAAAATAGACACATACTTGCAACTCCAAACATAATTGATGTTCCATAGACAGCTGGTATGAACAATTCCCAATAATGTTTTCCTGTTGATGGCAGTGGACAATTTCCAAGTAGAACACATGTTGATGAACTTCTTCTAGGATGAAACATTATATAGTCTCCATCTACAATAACATTTGGTATAATACATGGCTTGTAACATTCATTTCTTGATGAGTCTACTTCGCATATTTTTGTGTCAGTTGATGATGGCGAAGAAAACGACCAATTGACACTAATGCAATTTTGACAACTTCGATGTTTCTTCTTATCTAGCAAAACATATTCCATTCTTCGTGATGATATAAAGTTTAATATTGATGTCGATGTTATTTGTTGTTGTTCTTTTTGCTGCTGCCATTGATGTAATTTAGCAGCAGCAGTTGTTGTTCTTACATCTGCACTGGAAGATCTTTTTTGATGTTTCTGTTTGCTAATATTCTTGCAGTCGACGTTGTCTTTTTTTCCCAACTTTTTTTGTCGTTTTCTTCTTTTTTTTTCTGAAACGATGATTCTCATCTTTTTTTTTCTTCTCTTTTTTCGGATTACGTCTCAACAACCGTCATGTTCAGTTATTATAGTTAATAGTAATAATAAAAAAAAGAAGAAAAAAAAACTTCTACTGTCTGATGGTAACTCCAACGGCAAGAGAAAAAGCAAAAGGAAATAACTGTTCGTAATAGGCGCACGCGTTCAATTAAAAATGTTCAAAAAAGGAAAAGAAGGGAAAAAGATGTGAGTTGACAAATGACGCTCTGGCTATATATATATATATATATATATGCACAGAATAAACGAGCGAAGAAAAAGAGAAATATAGATTTATATATATTTATGCATGACATGTCTTTGGTGTCGATTGACATCTGCTTGTTGGATTTTCTGAAAAAAAAATAAAGATGCCATCTGTGTTTGTGTTCTATGAACGAACGGATAGAGAGAAAACATACATGCATAAACTAATCTATCTTTCGTCGTATGTTCTCCTTTCCTGATGATTAAAATACAATTGGCCTCATGTTAATAATTCACAATAACCATCAGTTTGGTCACACCGAGAGAGAAAATGCAGTGATGTGAGAAGATAGCTATTCATATTCATATTTATTCATTCTTTTGTTTAATATTTAATGAACTTATCACATATAGAAAAAGAGGACCGTTTTTTATGTGAACAAATATTGTTCTTGAGTACTACTACATCTCATGCAATAATCACTTCAGAAATCTCTTGAACAACAATATTGTTACTTTCTTGTGCACACTGTGTCAAATCAGAAAAAGCTTTCCTTTAGGTTTTAGTTCCCAGATGGGAAATGGGTTTTTTTTTCTTGTCCAATCTACAAAAATTTTTAAGTTAATCAACTAATTAAGTCTATTTTAACAGATATTCATCTTCGTACAAACATACACACGTTTCTGATGGTTATGAATGTCGACAAAATTAAGAATTTTGATCGAGAGTAAATATCATGGGTTCAGACATTTATGGATCTAAAAGTTTCAAAACAAGCAGCAGCTGTTGCTTTTCTCATTATCTCTTTATTTTTTCTTGTCTAATTTCAAAAATAACGGTCACTAATACGTGATGTTAGTCGACACGCGACATGTTTTTCTGTCGGCATCTTTTGTTTAAGTTGAACAGTGTGTTCAGTTCATCAAACAGGTAAACTATTAGAACAAAATATATTAACAATAGAACTACAGTTCCTTGAATTTTGTGGTGATTAAATCTGGCACCACAAGTACATAAACGGAAATTGATTTTAAACTATATATCATGATTCGAAAAGTTATTCTTAATTTGTTCGAATGAACACGATAATAATAGTTGTCCATACGCACATATACTGTACATGTACAATAGATCACAGAGAAAAGAGAAAAAAATGAAAGTGGGAAACGAATGATATATATTGAACGTATGTAACATCTGTCCATTGAAAATAAAATATATGAAACAAAGCGATACACGTGTTACTATATTAAAACAGTTCCTTTAATAATATATGAACGTATAGGTTTTTTTTGCCTAAAGTCATCAATCTATCAATCAAGCAAGCGAAAGATGCAGAAGTTGAATTGAATATAAACTTTTAATATAGAGAACAGTTGGCACATTAAGTTGAAGAGAATAACTGTCAAAATTAAAAATTAAATGAGATTTGACTCTTTTTAGAATTTTAGTGAGAAGTTGATTTCAAATCAGGCTGTATTCAATGTCACATTTTGTTCTTATGAACAATCCTATAACTCTAACAAAACATCAGAGCAAAATTTGTCTACGTTGATATTTCGGCACGATCCGTCCGTTCTAGTCTTATCTCATTTCATATCGTCAAATATTAACGATCCAGTCTATCCATGAATATTTCGTCATCCGTCAACTTGTGCTGAGTTTTGAATAACTTTCAATGAATTCTTAATAAGGACGAGAAACGGTTTGTGCAAGTAAATGGCCCAATATGATTTTGAGTCAAAACCATCCGAAATGCTGCCTTTTTCACTTCTCAAAAACTGCTCCTGGTCGTCTTGAAAAAGATATTTCTTATCATTTTTCGTCGCCAGTTCAACGAAGGCCATTTACTTTGTTCCTCAAATTTTTCATTTTTATTTCAAAGATCTTGACCAAAGCCCATACATGGAAAGATGGAGAATTTTCCGGGCTTCAAAATGAGCTGTAAATAAGCTTCTCAACAATACGCCCATATAGAACAAATGTCAAAATACTCGACAGATATCATAATTTTATCCTATCTCACCGCTTTAAGAGAACATTTCTTTCAAACATCAGCTTTTTGAAAAATTCTTCCAGAAATTCAGGACCACTATTGGGTCTCTTGAAGTGTTATCTTTCACTTTTTTTTTCCATGAATTGTGTTTTGATTGATCGACACTTGCAATTACCTCCTCACGTTTTGCTGGACTATTATTTATATAATCAATCGAAATAAGCTTCCGAGTATGAGGATGACGAATGATGTTGTTCATTGTTCGAGAACGGGTAAACGTTTTGTTTTGATCTCTTCTATCTATCTTGAGTTTTTCAGCATCACCATCATTAAAGTAGTTTTCGTCAACGTTAATTGAACGTATAGGTCCATCTATCGGTGATTCGAACCATCTATGATTCTTTCTTCTGGGAGCTAAATATTTATCATCATTTTCTCTTTCGTACAGTGGACGACTGTGAGTTTCATCATAGTCTGAGAGATTATCGATAGCTAATTCACGACGAGATTGTTGACCACTGTTTCTACTTTTTGATATTGGTGAAGTAACATACGTTTGATATTTTTCGGGCATCCGACCTCTGTTAGAAGAGGCTGATTTAGTACAAACATACAATATTCGTCTGTTTGTCAGATTAGGAGCACTATAGTAGCCGCTATCATTATCATCAGAATCATCAGACATAGATACAAACTGTGTCTCTACGTAACAAGTATGATAATATCTGTGTAATACACAGATATTATCATCTTCAACTGTTTCAGTTTGCTCAAGTACCATAGCTGAAAAATGAATTATAAATTATTTTTAAAAATGGGAAAGATTCCTTTCTTCTTTATGATTACTTCTTTAATTATCAACTAGAGCTACTATTATCCGTTAATGTTTCATACTTGTGTGTTTTCAATCAATCTGGGTACTTACTTGTTACAACAACTGGCTTATAACCAAAAAATATGCAGCAGAACTTTAGTTGACATTAAATTGAAACGCGTTTAATTCTATATATATATATATATATATATAACTGGAAACTGATGTTATGATTCATTGTTGGAAAGATTCAGCTTTTGATAAAATCAAAGCACTTGAATGTTCGTTTTGCTGAAAGATTAGTGAACACATAGTAGACATTAGAAACAATAAAATTGAAAAGAAATTTTGTTTTAAAGTAAATTAATGTGTTGAAGTACTCTGAGGGAAAAAAGGTGTAATATGAAACTTATGAGGTTCCGTTGAACTTTCCCATACAAATCAGGTATCTATGAAACCTCATTAAGGTTTAGTAATCGAAGAGATTTCGTATGATTCCCTTCAAAATTTTGTATCATAACATATGGTGCAAAAGTAATGGCAATAATGTCAAATTCTGTTAGACCTTATTACCGACTTCTAAACCAATTTTTCAAACTTTTTTTTGTTGGAAAGAGCAAAGTCTGAACTACTAGTTTTATACCAGACATATTTTTCCAGAACGAATCTGAGGAGGAAAAGTCAAAAACCAAACACCTCTGAAAAAGTCCTTGCAACGTTTTTGCAACTTGAAAAGTTTGTATTTCTCAATTATTTCGAGCTCCATGCATCAAACTTGAACATACACCAAAATGTAGCGGATCAAAAACTCTATCGATATCAACATTGGTAAAAGTTTTAAATCCGTTCTTGACTCTTTAATCAACGTTTTAAATAACGTTGTATAATCGAGTCTTTTGTAAAACTATCACTTTGCAAGAAAATCAGCCATCGTCTTCAGAAATCATGCATGAACTCAATTCTTTTTGCGTTATTTGTTAGAAATATGTCCGATCGTAGACATTTTACAAGAAAACACAATTCAAAAAAGATTTTTTATCGTTGCAGAACGGCCAGGTAGTAAGAACGACCAACTAATTTAGTCTCTTTCAGAAAATGCTGTATTTTGGTACAAAAATCAGGTATCCTCTCGATTCGTCCGTAATTGATTTCTCAACGTCCTTCATAAATTTTTACTCTCAATTCGTCCCTCAAATGTCCTCATAGGCTAAATTAATCGGCTTTTAAATTTATTTAATAAACTTTGTAAAAAAGAATAAAACTAATAATTAACAATATATAAACCGCTATAATTCAGAGCCGTTTAGGATGCTTAAAAAAAACAAGCTGACTAAGCTATATAAATTTGTGGATATTCAGTAGGAGTACACACAAATTCTCCGAAAATGTTACATTTTTTGTTATAATGTTAGATTACAAACTCGAAATGAGTGGCGCTGTCGTGATAGAAGTTGTACAAGTTCAATATTACTATATTCACTATGATGACACGTTAATTAATTTTCCTGATTCGTCGACATTTTATAGTGTCGGCGGCTCACATACATCTTTCATCTCCCCGCCCGAAATGTTGTCAACGAGTCAGGAAAAAAGTTGATGTGTCGACGAATCGGGAATACACCACAGTAACGAATGCTGAACTGGCTATTAAATGTGGTAGAGCTGTTAAAACAACTCCAATTAAAAAATGATATCTTCACGAATAATTGGTTTGTCTTACATAGTGATATTGTAGCTGTTCATATATTGTTAATTATTAGTGTTGTTCTTTTTTACAAAGTTTATTAAATAAATTTAAAAGCCGAATAATTTAGCCTATGAGGACATTTGAGGGACGAATCGAGAAAAAAAATTTATGAGGGAGAACTGAAAAATCAATTAGGGACGAATCGAGGCTTAACCGAAAGAGCACTCTTTATGCTACAAAAATCATCATTTAACGTGTTTTCTTATTTCTCTTCTGATGAAAAAAAACTAATAGAAAATAGAAAATGATGTTACTCCATAGCGAAGTTGCAAGGACTTTTTCAGAGGTGTTTGGTTTTTAACTTTTCCTCCTTCTCAGATTCGTTCTGGAAAAGTATGTCTGATACAAAACTAGTAGTTCAGACTTTGCTCTATCTAACAAAAAAAGTTTGATTGGTTCGTTCACATTGATTTTGTGTTTTGATAGTTTAAGTTTCAGAATGATATAATGGGAATTTGCATTCTCGATTTCGTTGTGGTTCAAGATTAATGTTTAAACCAAACCTTATTCGTACATAACCTTAAAAAGGTTTAGAAATGGCTTCAATTCTCGAAACCCTTTTTAAGTTCCATACGGCACCATTTTTTTATTTGAGAGTAGGAAGTGACGCAAAATATCTTTTTTATCGATAGAAAAAAAGAGTTTTTATAATCAAGCCTTTATATATTCTTGAAAAGATCGTCCATCCCTTTAGCACACAATCAATAGATATGTCTTTACAGGAGAAAACGTGCTTACTACTTGAACTTTGTATATGTGAGTGAATGGCACAACCATCGTACCATTTAGCAAAAAATTCTAAAAAAATAAGTTGCTTACAAAAAGATGTTCAGGGTGTCGGATTGAGTTATCCTACACCAGATGTTAAGTAGGAAACCTTTTCCCGGCACTTTTTAATCAAAACGGCGAAAAAATACAGAGATGGACGAATATCCGGAGTAGGAATATCCGAAGTTGCGATATCTGAAGAAGGAAAATCTCTTAATAGTTGACTGAGCCGACGCGGGAGAGGTGGACAGTGAGAGTGAATGATAAAATAACACTGAATAGCGAGGTAGCACAAGCATAACAACTTTTCTAGCAAAAAGTCATAAAGGCATAAAAGGTGCAAAAGCATAAATGCTACAACAGTCATAAAAGCTACAGAAGTTATAAAAGCTAGAAAAGCATACAAGTAACTGTTAAGAAATATTACTACTTCGGATGTTGGTTCATCTGTGGAAAAACAGGATATTCTGGATTTTGATTTTCGCCGACTCTCGTAAAATATGCTTTTGGTGCTACAAGCAGCTGAATCCCCAAGGTGATTGTGGATAAAGCCAATTATACTTGAGAGAAATAATAGATATTATGCATAGATCGATAGATCTTGATGAGGTAAATCCGATGATGCTACTCCTAAACCTTTATCACGTAGAATTTCTATTGAAAATATCGAAAACGGAGATTTTTAGCTGAAGAACTGAACTCCTGGCAGTCATTACTCGCACTTACTGAACTAATACTTTTCAACTTCGTGGTTGAACAGAGCACACTCAACCGATTGAAATGGTGTGTCATAAGTTGCATTTCGGTTCTGTTTTGAATGAAAATAACCATGTAGAAATTTCACCGGACATTTTCGCGTATTTTTCAAATTTCTCCTCGACGGAAAAGTCTATTTTAGGGCAAAGAGATATTCTGACTGTTTCCAAATAAACTTTCTGCGTGAGTTTTAGAGTTAACACTGCTCTCTACATGTATGATGTCTCTATGTATGATATGACATATACACTGCACTCTATTTTTCAACAAAAAAGTGAACCAGTAATTGAAATGAAATAGAAATTCATGAAAAAATGATTCTCAAAGGCATTCTGCCTTTAAGTTTCGAAAGTTAAAACTGAACTATGAGATTCTAATGAGTTTATGTTCACAAGGGAAATGAGAAGATCTGACTGTAAGTCTTCTCATGATACACACCTTTCTCACGTGTTTTTTAAACGTAACGAACACTTTCATTCAATTTCATCTGTATGATATGACATATGAATGGTAAAAACCTTACAAAGTTGCCAGTAACAATTTTTATTTCATCAAATTTAAGGTAGAATATAGGTTTTTGAAGAAACTGATGTGTTCAAGATAACTATTTGCATACGACTAATAATACAGTAAACAAACAGTAGCTCAGAATGTTTTGTGTAGTTGTGGGTGTGTGCTACTATTTCAGAAAAAAATCGAAAGTTTTTTTGTATACGTTTTAGACTCGACAAGACTGACTTTGTGCGTTAGTAGTGCGTTTCACTGCAACGATTGATATTCGAGATGAAAAGTCCTACGCAGTTGGATTTTGCGCCATTCAAACAGCAGTTATCTCCGGTGCCTCTTCATATAAGATAAATAAAGCTTTAGTGCTCTGTGATTGTGCTCTAGGGCTTTGAAAATATAGACTTTTTGTATATGTGTCAGCTCTCTCTAATCACAATGAAAAAATTCATTTGTAGTAACCATAAACGACCTTGATTTTGTCAATCATATGAACTATTTAATATCCGTGCAGAACGTTTGATTGAAGAAGAAATACGGACTCATATGGTTCAAGAAAGCGGAAATTCAAAACTTGGCTCATCTGGGAAATCATACTTCATACAATTTTTCCAGGAATGTATGGAAGCGTTTACGACTTCCACTTAGAACTACAAACTTGTATATTGAAATCGTAATAAATAACGGAGATGATGGGGTAATCTTCCCATAATTAGAAAACCTTTCTTTTCATCGTTGAAGTCTTTAAAAATTGTTTGTTTTTTGGAAAATTGAATTTCACAGAACTTCTACTAGAAAATTTGTAAACCGTCCCTTTCGAAAACGTGGTCCATTTGCCTCGATTTACATATTCACTATTTGTTAAAGCAAGCACAGAGCTGTTGACCTTTGCCATCACATCAATGTATTAATTATTGAGCTTTTTAATTAATTCTCGTTTGTCGAAGAAAAAATCATAAGTACTGATTCTTTCTCACTTGAACACAGATAATGTCTAAAAATTAGCACAAATGTAAATGCACGTTATCAAAAATCAAAATTTATTAAAGTACAAAAATAACAAATGAGAAAAGCAATAAACAGCAAAAAAAACGGAATAACAATTGATGGAAGAAAGCTTGTCCTACAAAGCTACAAAAAAGTAGCAGACAAGGTCTAGAAGATATCTGGCGCTGTTTAGCTTGTGATAATATTTCGAATTCATACGTTGAGAGACACAGATTAGCTATATGTAGCTATACAATTGATTAGGCATCATATAAACAAAGACATGACGTATGTACACATAATTTATCATTCGAACGACGTCTTGATACAAAATTGAACGCTTACACATAGAAAATAAGTGAAAAGAAAAATAAAGATTTGAACTAAATGGTATCTGACACTGTATATCTAGGGCGAAAATAGAAAACGAAAGAAAAAAAGAAAACGAAACTTTCAGCATTAACATTTTTGGCTGTCTTAATTAGTGTATGATTCATATTTTCGTGTTGGAAATATTGACGGAATCCTTGGTCTGGCATTTTCAGGACGTAACATGAATGGTAAACGTACATATGGTTCATGACGATCTATTTGTTGCCTAGTTTCAAATATATGTGCTGTTGGTCTTGTTAATAAACTGCTATGATCTGGATGAATTGGAGGTAATTGTAATGGCTGTTTGGTTTGAAATACACGCGTTTTTTGAAGTGTTAGCTGAGGTTCCTCTAGAGATTGTTGCTGTGAATATTTTACTTTTAAATGAGTAGCATTTTTTTCACGAAATTCATTCTCAGTTTCATATCTAGGTGCTGCTATTAACGCTTGTAAATTTTTGATATAATCATAATTTATATTTGATGATGAATATTGAGGAAATGTTAATTTTGAAAATTTCAGCGCTGGATAAGATTTGATTTTCTCCGTTTGAGTCAATGGAAGTGGCGGAATACATGGCAAAGGAATCGATGAAACTAGATCGTTACCGTTAGAAGCTATGAATGACGACTGTTGTAGTGAATCATTTGAGAATTGTTGTTGAGTATTTAAACGTTGATTGAACGCTAATGAAAAGAAAATATTTAAACAAAACAGTTGCACAGTTATTAGATTGAATTATCTACAACACGATTGATACCTTGGCAAAATGTAATCATGTTTGAAAATGTTCAATTGGCGAAATGATGTCTCCACTCTTTACTCAAGATGTATATAGATTATTTCAATAATCGTTATTTAAAGCAAAATCAAAAATTATTTACCTATATTCTGAGTTCGATCAGCGGTCTGTTTGAGATGAACATCACAGTATATCTGATTAATATTTTCTTTCTCTTTTTTTATACCAATGTCGTCAAAATCGTAACTAGAAGAAAGAAACGAATCATGAATCAATAATGCTAGATATTTTTTTATTATTTTCATCATTTTTTTCTATTACTGTACCAGATGGGAAGAGATGATACTAGCGGTAATGGTGGTACTGAATTAGCTTTGATTAATAATGCATTACTACCATTGATCGAGGCTGGATTGAACTTATTCTGTTGTTGATCATTCTTTTTTATTCGTAATGGTAGGTATTCTATTTGAACCGTTTTTATATCATTAATTGGTTTATGGACTGTTCCGACCATTCTCAATATTATAAATCTACAAGAAAGAAACAAATAACTTTATATAGTTACCGTAACTGTATAGTCTAAAGACAAAGGCTACTATCCAAAAAAAGACTCGATGAAACTGATCGAGTACAAAATCGTATATTTCTAGCTAGTTTCAGTAAAAAGAACATGAGAACGTCAAATAGGCAACGAAATAGTGTATAGAACAGAGCCAATTAATGGCAATCTTCACAAATATTTAATTCTTTTTCAATAGTTAAACTGTTTCTAGTAGTGTCAAAATGTAACCAAGAAAGATGCAGTTTTTCACTGTGTAAATATTATGTATTTTCAGTAGTTTTATTTGGTTTTAATTTATGCTGTTTAATCGATGCTAAATTATAAAATGACATGGTAAATGATATAAACTATTATAGATGAACAGCACAAAAAATAAGAACAAAGAAGGAAAAAGTATGTAATGAAGAAGACAAGAAGAATAGAATGATGCACGCTAAACCCTACGATATTGTACAGACGTTAAGCAAAGCGTGAGAACAGTGTAGAGAGCATAACAAATTGAGATGGTTAGTTTAATATTTAAAACGTTTTGTAGCAACTATGTAATCGATCACCGATCTGACTACAAGTGTATAGGAGTCCTTCTCAAGAGATACATTAAGAGAGAGAAGAGCCAAACTAAGAGGACTGCCGTTTAGTAAGAATCGTAAATTATTATATAAATGATTTCTAGAGAAAGTATACCGGAGACAATGAAGTAAATAATGTTATCGTGTTTCGATTTCGTCGCATTGACACCAATTAGTATCAGATAAATGGTTTAGATAGAGATCAGCATTTAACTGCGAAAATTCAGATCTTATTTAGTAGTAGATATCAGATTTTCTTGGAATCTTGTAAATCCGATAAACAGTTGAATTAGTCTGCATATATGTTTTTAAAGATTTAACAAAAATAGCTAAAGTTTTGGATTCTTTTATGTTTTGCTGTAGACCGTTCCATTTAGCGATAGTAGAAGGAAAGAAACTTTTATCGAATATTTCTCTATGAGTCTGAATCGAAGGTATGTTCAGATTATTTTAATATCTTGTACAATACTGATGTGTTACCTTGCTTGGTAAAAATGAGGATAAATATGGAGGAGCAAGTCCTTTAATTATTTTATAAAATAAAATAAATTTATCTTGAAGAAAGAGTTTATCTAATGGTAACCAACCTAAACAATGAAAATTTTTTTCTTTACTTGACAACCGTGGGGCTCCACTTACAGCTAACAGAGCCTGATATTGTAAGTTATATAGCCCAGTTAAAAGGCTTTCATATGTCGATGTGTAGATACAATCAGCATAACCTATTGTTTGTAGAAAAAATGAACTATAAATCTGTTCAAGAACGATTGTAGACCAGTTTGTATTTGAAGAACTTCAATAAGTAAAATAAGTAAGTTTTATATCTTCTTGTATTATTTTTGCTTTATTATATTATCCGATGAAATTGCACATGTAGAATGAAAAACATAGATTTTCATTTGTTCAAATAAATTGAGCACTTACTTACTTTGTCGTACGACGATATAAGCGTTATAACCCTCATAAATCACAACCGTCAGAGGTAACATTTAACGTGACTGAAGAATATCGTAACTATGTACATCAAACTGAAAACGTTTTCTACAACTCTTAGATAATCAAGAGAGCATAGATCCTTTTAACGTCGTTATAGCGCATACTTTAATCATGTTCGCTTATAAATTGTAATCGAATGAAATCAAGATCGAATTATCATCTTTAAGATGAAAGATGATAACTCGAAAAGAAGTAATACTTCTTTTCATCGTAGATACAAATGCACTGTAGTAAACTTTACGCTATTTGTAGAACAAAATTTAATCTGATACCGAGATGAAATCAGGATTAATTTTACAAATAAGTAAATAAAATTGAAACAAAATTCTAGCAGATCATTTCTTGTAAATTTTTCAAAGTCTGTGTACAAAAAAAATGCAAAAACAAGAAGCCATAAAACGTTTTTTTACATACGCTCACCAAAAGAGATATATTTCTTTTTTTAAATATTAAAATATATAAATATATATATAATGACCGCGTATGTACCAAAATATTATACAGTTAATAGTTAAAAAGGTGTCAAATCCGAATGAACAAACAAAAACAGTATAACAGAAAGCTAAAAAAACAAATGACACCACTGTCTGTCAATACGCATAAATAAAAATAAAACAAAAAACACGTATTACTAATGAATGAGAATAAAAAACAAGCTAAAATTCTATGAATGAAATTCAGATCTGTTACATTGATAAAATAAAAGAAAGACGGAATGTATAAAAGAGCACAATGTTTGATTTATCATTTCTAAAGCTCTACCAAATTACATGGAATGAACAGTTTATGAGCGAAAACAAATAAAGAGAGAAAAAGAAAGAAAACAAATGCCTTAGCAAAAAAAAAAATATATCACGAATAAAGCACACGATGGGTTTTGGACACATTACTTTTTCTACGTTAATCTTTTGATTGAAAATAAACAAACAAACAAACGGGAAAATATGATTAGTACCATTTGGATGAGGACGTCGATGAGGATGATTTGTGATATTGACGAATCTAAACAATATAAAAGACTAAATAAATCGACAATTTTATTGTTATAAGTACAAATAAGAATAGCCGTCACAGTTCTGAAACATGCTTGTAAAAGGTGAAGCAATAGGTTAGTTCATGCAAACATATTATTGGGCAGTATAAATTGATTTTTCATACAATATTTCTTTAAAATTGAAAGTTTGAATAAGAGAATATCTAAAATTCTTTTAATAATTCAAGAAGCAAGACATATTATACGAAAACATCACCGGTGGCTATTCTAGGCATGGAAAATACAGTTGTAGAAAAAAAAGTGAGTGATAGTTTAGTTTAAAAGGTTAGTAGATGTAGAAGCATGCAAACATAATCATAGGCAAACACTTGGGAGGCAACAATTTCATCCTTCAAGAAATTGATTTACTAATCTACTTCATATCAACAACTCAATAATCAATTCACTAAACAAAAGATCTGTGAAAAGTGTATATCATTTTGCTTTTTAAAGAAAAATATTTATTTATTTATTAATGAAAAATGATTGATCTAAGTGTTTCAGCATGCAGCTGAATGACATGCCATGTAAAAGATTTCAATATTATTACAATCTCATTTTTTGAAAAGCATTGCTATTTTATTTGAAAATCTGTACAGCGTGTGTGTATGTGTATGTGTGTGTGTAGTTTTTATATGTGCGGTATTTACATTCTTCTCTTTTTCTATCGTTTGTTTTGATTTCTTGCTAGTGCTTGCATCATCTAAACAGAACAGAAGTATTGTGCTTTTGCTTTTTACAACATATTCAGATATCCGCTGAAAAATGAACCACACAAGTGAGAAGATAAAATAAAAAAGACATTTTCACTTACAAATACAAAATAAACAATAAAAAAATTGATTCTTTCCTAATTTATTCTAGAATATATCTGTTAGTTACCTTGAACAAATGTAGCACTAGTCAGTAAAGAATAGATAAATATCTATCAAAATTTATCAGTAGAACGAAAGTTATTCAATCATCAGTCTAGTGCTTTATTAAAGAAAGTTCGGTGAAATCGGTATCTATCTGTCTATCCTTTTTCGCTAGAAGAAAAGAGTGGACGGACAACATTGCAAATGTACATTCCCGATCTGTTCTTCGACATAGTTAATAGTAAGGTCTCTTGAGATAGTTGTTAGACAAACACTAATATAAACTTTCGCACTCCACTAACAAGCAGAAGACAACCACTTTCAAAAAAATGTTGTGTTTTAGTTATAAAGCATGATGTGAAAACTTTCTAAAACATACCCTCGGAGGAATGAATCTTCCACTTCCTCTCCCACTTCTTGTTTCTGTTGTTCCATTATTCAACATTAAACTATTTCCATTATTGATCACATTCGTATTCATCAATGATGAATTGCCTAATGTTGGAGTTGTTGCTGCAGATGACGGTGGTGATAATGGTAGTGTGGGTATTATGACTGTAGATGAATGACTATTTGTATTATTGCTTCGTCTCACGGAATTATTTACACGTTCATTATCCATCTCTATATCTTCTAATTTTTGTGTTAACGCTAATTTTTGTTGTATAGCCATCCGTAATAGTGAATTTAACGTTTTCTTTTCTTCTTCTGCTGCATGTACCTGTCGTTGTAATTCATCTAATTGTGTTACATATTCATCACAACGAGCAGCAAACATAGCACGTAATGATGCAAAAGTAGCGGCATCTTCTTTTAACGATTTCAATTCATTCCTTAGTTTAGACATTGTTTCTGTGACAATTAATTTTTCATTTTCATATTTTGATTTCAAATTTGCCAAAGCAATTTCAGCTGTTTGTTTATTTGCCTTTACCACTGTACGTAAAGTGGCTATTTGTTCACGTTTTGTGGTTAACAATTTATGCAATTTGATTATCTAAATAGGTGAGAAACAAATATATTGTAATCAATTGCTCAATGGAAAAGAGGAGAGGGCTTACTTGATCCTGTGCTTCTTCTTTGGTATCATTTGGTAAATCATTGACAACTACAGTTGGTATTGGTGTTATTGCTACAGCACTGTCCCCATTCACTGATACTGGTACTTCTAGTTGTTTTATACTTGATGTTTTATCAATAGTTTGTTTTAACTGTTTTATTTGTTCATTTATTGTTTCCAATAATTTTTGACATATAAACGGATCAATTATCTTATTGTTATTGATATTATCGGATTTGTGTTGGCGTATTTGTTGTTTAATGTCATTGTCTTCATTTGGAATAGCACTGGCAACACATAATTGATGATTCAACGAGTCCAATTCTTCACTAACACAAATCTGTAATGAAAAATTAAACAGACAATAACAACAATAACTTCTACAAACAAAATATTTCCTGTTCATGAGCAAGGTAGATGAGTAATCCTAACTGTAAATTTCTACCGCAACTTTACTACCATCCTTTACTTCACTACCATCCTATTAATCACACTTGGGGAAATATTGGCTAATAAATCAATAAGTCTCTATGTTTCCGCTTTACTACTTACCAAATCATCGTGTGTTTTGTTTAACGTTGTTTGAATATCGTTACATTGTTTCATCATAACATTCAAATCTTGTTTTAATTTACTTATATTATGTTCTTGTTCATCAGATTTCTTTTTCAATAAATCATGGTCACCATTATGTTTTATTAATACTTTATCCAGATTATCAACATAGGTCATGGCATCATTCAACAACAACTTTGTATCATTTTCATTTTGTTCATAATCTGTTTTATTCACATTATGATGCTGAATGGTTTGAGATAAATAATAGATTTTTTTTATTAATAATTTTGTTTTATCGTTAATATCTGATAATTCTTGTTCAATTTTTGTTTTTATTTCTAATAATTGATTACATTCTAATTCTAATTTCTTTATTTCATTTCCGTGTACTTCACTAAACAAATTTCCAACTGGTTGTTGTTCACTGATTAAATCATTTTCAATGCGAACATATTCAGAAGCTGTTGAATCAATATTGTCATCGTCTACATCACCATCGCTACCATCTTGATCCATGTTATCTTGTTGTCGACCATCAGAAACAACCATTCTTAAACCGGCAGCTAATGTATCCAAATTACGCCGAGATTCCTACCAAAAAATAATATATATTATATGCACCACTGATGAATGACTTCAATCTTACTTGTTGAATTTTGTGCTCTAACTGTTTTTTATACAGATGTTTTTGTTCTCGTTCTTCTCTCAAGTCTGAATGGATATCTTCCAATTGTTTTTCAGCAATACGTCGTAAATTAATTAATTCGTCGATTTGAGAGTGTAAGTCATCAACCTAGAATAGTTAATAAAAATATAACTGAACTCTTGATTGAGCACACGACGAAAAGTGGTATGGACTAAAGATCAAATTCTGAAGACTACTCATTAACAAAGCAAAACCTCACCAACGTACTGCACTTTAAACTGATTCGATTTTCTAATCCGATGCGTTATTTTCCTACAGCAGACGAAGTCATCAATTATTTTTTCTGCTCTTAAAAAAGCTGTGGAAACCGCGACGAACATTTTACCATCCGAGAATTAAATGAACAATCAGCAGCGCATTACAGAGATGGGCAACTTTAACTCCGGAGTTGAACTAACTTCTTTTTAGTGGAGTTGAAGTTGCGTTTTTATTAGATTAGAGTTGAACTGAGTTCAGATTTTTTCAACTTTAACTCCACAACTACAGTTGAAAGTTTTTACAAGTCTGATAACTTTTTCCTTTTTTGTTGAATTGTTAAAATGACTTTTTTTGTGTGTACTCTCGTTAACAAAAGCGAAATAAACAACTGCTAATAAAATAAAGAAGGAAATGGATCAAGAGAAAATAAGTTCCTGTGTGAGTTGAAGTTAGAGTTGGAGTTGAATTGGAGTCGAACTTTGCCGGAGTTGCCCAACTCTGGCACATTACAAATTCAATAATTCTGAGATTGTTTTCTATCACTTTTAAATTATCTATTAGTTAGAGTTGTCACACAAAGCAGCGTTGATGAAGGTTCTGATGTCAGGGCAAAAATGTGACGGAGAATTTTTTAGGATCGCTAGGAAAAGTCTTGATCGATTCCACTACACTGTTGACTCGTCTTTTCTGGGTTACAACAACATACTTCTTCTTGTAATCGTTTATTTTCATGTTTCATTCCATCATAATCAATCAAATTTTCTCTTAATTTTGCCACTTGTTGTTGCAATCCAATATTATCATCTTCTAATTCGGTATTTGCATCTAATAAACGTTGCTCATTTGCTTTGGAATCTTTTAATTCATGTTTTAATTTAATTTTAAGATCGTCTAATTCACGATTACTCTCATTTAATTCTTGAATATTTGATGAAAGTTTTTCATTTTCTTTATTAATTCGTTGATTATCTTGCTTTGTAAAACGTAATTCATTTTCAAATTTTGAAATTTCTTTCAATAAATAATCTTCACGCACTTGCTTTTCATGTAAAAGTGTTTCTTCGTTTGAGACACCTTTCAACGTTTCTTCCCGTTTATTCAATTGAAAGTTTTTCAGTTTTCGTTGCAGTGTTTCCAACTCAGATTTCATTATTTCATGTTCTGATTCTAATTCTTGATATTGTAATTGGATCTGTTTACGTTCTTCCATTACGGCTAAACCAAATGCAGCGGCTTGTTGATTATTTGTTTGAGCTATTTCCAGCTCAGATTGTAATCGATATAATTCGGCCATTAAATCAACAGGACTTGGTGGTGCCGGACTGTCAGATGTTGATGACATGTTTAGTGGATGATACTAAATAGAAGAAAGATAGAATAGACATAGTTGCTACGTCGATCTGATCTTTTGCGTAATTCCTAAAGACTCACCGTCGGAACTAATGTGGATGAAATAAGAAAAAAAAGCAACGCGTGTTAAAAAGTTGTTTTCACATGCCAGAAACGTTAATTTTTTGGTTGACAGAAAAAATTAGAGACTCCAATGATTTATTCGATAGAGTTGGATAAAAATAGTTAAGCAGACTCACATCATATTATAGAAACGAACGTAGAAACACTGCAGTGTAAGATGGAAGGCAGAAGATATCCAATCAGTAAAATATTTTTAGAAAACCAAACATTCGTGACCGACTGATTTATTATGAAATTGAAAAGGCGTTGAAACTTATTTACACTAATTAAATACAGAATTCTCGTCAGACATCATCAAACGTTAATTAAAATTGAGCGACATCTGTTCACCATAACGAAATAAAAAATAACCGCTAAACAGCGTGAATGCGCGTCCCCTATTGAAGGTACTAAAACGTTAGTATCCAGTGAGTAGGTACAAAAATAGCACGAGTACCTGAACATCTTAGTAGGAGCCTTTCAGTCTTTTCGTGAATTGAATGAGCGCTCGGTTTAGCACTCAGAAACACAAGTTTGAGTTCTTGTCTATTCATTTTCTCGGAAAAGAATGAATTTTATACTTTAGAATAAAAGTTTCTTTACGTAGGTAAATTTATTCAAATTCGCTCAACTTGACTAATCAAAATAATGACAATGATTAAATATTAATGTGACAAACGTCTTAATTAATATTCAACTGAAAGAGAACGTCGTCTTCGTTTTAGGCTTGAGTTGAAGATCTTTTGAGTTTCTGTTTTGGTGTATTTATCCATTGATTCCCTATTCGACTGCATTTTTTATTTAGTAATTCTTTATATTGATTAGGGAGCATGTCAAAATTTAAATTATAATTTATTTTATTTTGTATAATTCCGGTTCCTTTGATTGTATTGTGAATACATACATCGGCATATATATACTCCAATGTGTTCGTCTTAGTTTAGTTTAATTCTCAACTGGTAAACCAAGTGTGTGATTATGGCTTTGATTCTTGTGTTTTAATTAAATGTTTATCAATAAATTTTTGTACATATTGTGCGACGCGCTCAGCTTGTGTCATGTGTAAATGATGTGGTCCGTCGACAAATTCTGTTTCGAACTAAATTAAATTAATAAAATTATTTCATGACAGTTTGTTCTCAATATATACTACTTACATTTGGATTGCATTCTTTCAACAGCTGAATACTTTCTTCTGATCTTTGCCATTGAGGTTCATTTGTTCTTAATAAAAAAATGACGTATAAACAAAATGACGTTTTTTTCATAAGTAGTGCATACCCGATAAACAGAATGGGAACTTTGATTTGTCGAAAGGCTTCATAAGCCATATCTCGAGTAAAAGGAATAATTGTGGGCTGAAAACATGATTTTGTAAATGAACCAGATTAAACAAAAGTGCGCACTTACAAATTTTAATGCATCATCAAATGTAAAATAGAGATTACCATCTTTAAATAGAAGTTCAAAAAGATAAATGACAATATATCGGCAATTGTTGAAAAGTGCACAATAAGAATAAGCAGATTCAATTTCTTACCGGAATCAGTTTTGACAGACCGCTCCATTAGTAATTTGGTTGCATCATCTGTTATACCTTTTCGTGAGGCTTTCATTCTAAAAAAAAGTATTTTATAGTCTTATCACCGTTGTTATTTTCAACTTGATTACAGTTGAAATGCCTTATCGAATGTTAGTTGAGTACTGCGAACTTTTGATGGTTGATCATAGTATTGTAAGTTGCTATCGATTCTTTGCAAAACAGTTTCCCAGTACCGATCTGAGTGTGCAATAGGGATTAATATGTCGATAGCAACAACAGATTTAACATCATCAGGATACATAGCTGCATACTAAATAAGAAGAATAAAGTAATAAAGTTGTCACATATTCGGCAAAAATATATACTTTACACTGAGAGCCAGAGCTGCACCAAAACTATGACCGATGAGAACAAATTTTTCAGTTGACCATCCAATTTCTTTTTAAATAGGATAAAGAGAGAATATTGTAGCTTGGAATAAAGAGTTTATTTAAATACACACTTTGCACAACCATTCGTAAATCTCTTAGATTGTTTCCTATACTGTAGTCTATACCTTTTGGAAGATGTGAAGAATATCCGTGTCCAGCACGATCGTATAAACATATTTCGCAATCTACAGATGATAGAAAATATGAATATTCTTTGAAATTCTTTTTTTTGGTGTAAGTCTCACTGACTTTGAGTTTTCAGTAATCTTTCGGATAAAGGTAATAAACTATTCAAATTATCTAACCATCCGTGAATACCGATAATTTTTGTTGTCACAGAATTTGGTAATAGTATATCATTTTTCAACAATATAGTAGATAAATAACCGCCCCAAACTGTAGGAATACTCAATTTCATCTGAAGAATTGTAAAATTAAAAGATTTTATTTTTCAAAACATTGATGCTAAGATGGTAAATAGGGATTCAGTTCAGTACATCGGTAAAAACATTTTGCACGAAATTTCTGTGTGATGATCCAAAAGCAGCGGTAATGTTTCAAACGTAACTCGGACATTCGTTGATATAATCTGACTTAGACTTCTAGCAAAAAGTAATTGAAACATTTTGTCGACTTGTGAGCGAATTTTTTAGCATTATAATTAGTAACAGTAAATTACAAAAGAATTATCAAAGTACGTATGTCTCTCCGTTTTTTTTTCGGGTAATTCCATGTGAAATATCTCATCATTATAGTGACCTGTTCTGTTTCACTTAAGACTAGTCTAGTTTTAAAGGCCTCGTAGAGTTACGTGAGAAAACATCTTTTTTGATCTCATAGTTAATGCAGAAACCGAGAAAAATGACTTTAACTCTCTCAGCAAAACTGTCGGATTCGGCGCCATTCTCAAGGCGAGTTAATGAGTACCGCGACAAATTTTACAACATGTTCTCCCTTTTTTCAGCAAAGCCTTTAAGACTTTTATTAAAGAGTGAGACAAGAACTATATATTCTCTGAAACTTTGAAGAATGTCCTATGTAAAGTTCAATGGACATTGAACTTTTAAACATGAATTTTATTTTTATTTTATTATTCTGACTTTGAATTTTGATAAAAACAGCTTTCCATAGGTTTTCTTACATTGTGAGTTCGGTTATGACCATAAAAAGCTGCTTTTCCAAATTTCTATACTGTCGTTGAGGTCGTGACTATGGTAATTATCGTCATTGATATCTAACTGGCTATTGTTATAATCAGTTAGAGTGAGAGTGAGTTAGACTGACGATCTAGAACAAAATTTAATATTAATACTAAATATAATTCAACAACAAGTATGGTGATAAAACCCCCAAAATAAACTTTTATTTTAGAAGCTACTATTCCTGTTCAGCAGCTACATGGCTTCTTTTTATAACTGTTTCATTTTTTAGGATTAAGATACACACGAAATAAACGAACCAGAAAAAATCCTTTTTATCTTGAAGTGAAGGAGATATTAATTTATATTTGAGGAATCATCCTTTAAAATTAATTCTTCTGACCAAAAAAGTTTTTCTGTGCTGAATAATTTAGTGGTTCCGGACAGGTTGGATTTGTCAGTCCATTAATGTTCTCGATCTACTTGCTAAAATAAGGTACAAGATAGAACCATTTCTTTATGTGTATGGAGGATGAATCGGACCCACTGTGAATCGGTGTTAACAACGGCGATATGTGATTAGATAAATGGTGTTCGTGATTTTGCAGCAAAGTCGCTGTAGGATTGTAAATGTTGTATTGTTTGTGGGCTTGTAAATGTATTAGTTTCAATAACGTGTGGACAGGCACAGCAACGGCTGTTATTACATTTTTGAAAACCGAGAGTTAATGAAATTATGTATTTAAACGATGATGAATAACGTGAACAAACTGAAAAAGGAGAAAATAATATTGTCAGCGGGTGGCTGCAGTTCAACAGATGCATGTATATACTATCGGTATCGCCACTATTTTCGTAATCCGTCTTTCTTTTCGCATGTATAACTCCTTTTGATTTTTTAGTTCATTCCATTTCGTACGTATGACTCTGTTGCTATTTATTCGTTCTTTTATTTTCTCATTCACTCCGAAGTCGGTCGTATATATTCTTTTTCGTTTTTCGTCGTTTATATCTTACTCGTATATTTCTTTTTTCTTGCCAGTAGTATAGTTAACAGCACAGATAACAAACCTGTTTTTTTTTATTTGATTACGTAAAAGCTGTTTAAGTGCACAATCTAATTTTATATTGGTATATAGAACGTACATCAGGTTAGTAAATTCTTTGTTTCTCATTCTTTTCTCTTGACTCAGCTTAGAGGAGTCGGATCAAGCAGATGAGTGCTAGGGACGAGCCAGGTACTGGGTTTGATCCGTGAGAGGCATCGGTCGAGAGGGTGTAGAAGCTAACAAGAACTGATATTTTAGAACATGATCATCCATGAAACTACCGTTTAGTCATTTAACTTTTTGATACGCTTTTATCCATGGTTTCTAACTGCAGATTCATTCAGCTTCTATACAAGTAAAAATCGTACATTAGACTATTAGTTATACAACAAACACTAATGTTTTCATTTTTGAATTTGCTTATTATTTAACATAAACGATTTTGCTTTAATATAAACGGACTATTCTGACAAAACGCACGCATACAAAAAAAGTATATTATTATATTCGAAAGTTTGGAAAACAAAACAAAAAAATGGAACTAAACAACGAGATTAATATATCATTCGACAATATAAATATTCGTTAAGAATATTTGTTGTCTCGTTTTGAATATACACAAAAAAAAGACAACCTAGCTAGCACTACAAAGTTCTTCAGACAACAAAAAATAACAATAACATGTGGATAATACTACAACTGGTACACATCTACCCTACAAAAATTTTTTTTATCAACATCGGCACTGGTTGTGTACCGATGGGAGATTTTGACGTTCGTTCTGACATCGATGCGGTGTTCACCCGTACCCAACCGCTGCTACTCGACTATCAATAATACTAATCTAAAAAAGCCGAGAGAAGCAAAAACACTCGGCTGAATGTTTTTTTGTCTCATAAAAATATTTTACCAGCAAGGGTACGCATCAGTACTATTCAAAAAACATTCGTTTCGCAACGATGCGACTCAGTGTCAAAGTTTTCTTTTCAAGCACCATTGTGTTTTGTTAACTTCTGTCTATATAAACACCACAAAATACTTAAAATATTTCCAATGTCTTTCTGACCTCATCATTTCCTTCTCATTAGAGAAGTGGCGATACAGTGTCGAATGGTTTTTAGCATGGCAATGTGGTACTGGTATCAGCTAGTACCGCACTCTAGTTAATACAAAATTAGCGAAAGCAACGATAATAAAAAAAAAGTAATTACTGATTAAATAAATTACAGCACTTTTTCAGAAGACATATATATCGGCACCAGTGCTATTTCAGCACTTGTTGACACTGACTTGGCACCGGTGCCAAGCCAGTGCAACATAGCATGCCGTGCGTACTGGTAGCTCTGTTAATAGGGTATGTATCTGACAATGAAAAATGTTTTGTTTTGAGAAAAAAAACATATACTATAGCACAATAGAAAAGGTTAAAATAAATATTTTATCACACTGTTATTCTAATAACATACATACACACAACAATAAACAATACGAAAAATAAAAGTATGTGTTGATAGTTAAAAAAATGTGTCTTATACAAACTGACGTCTTAGTATAAGTACGCACGAGTAAGAAATAAAAATGGAAGATGGCGGAGTTGCGTAGAATTACAAGGATCATTTAATAAAACATTAGTCACATTTTTTTTATCTGAACTCGGTAAAGACTTAAAATGGCTATCATAAAAGAGAAAAAATTACAATAAAAATAAGAAATAAAAATAAAATGGAATACAAAATATTGACAAGGTAAATTGCTAATAGTACACTGATTATTTACAATGGTGATTCATTATTCAGAAAGAAAATTCTTTTTAACGTTTGTGGACGATAACTACGAGATTTTTGCCGACGTTTTGAAAATGAATCCATTACGTTTTGTGCCACATTTGTAATTTTTAATTGTGCACTTATGATAGTGGATGGTGTTTGTTGTGATTGTGACGTGGAAGGTTGTATTGATGAGTCCACCACGTGAATATAGCTTTGTGTAGTAGGAAAATGATTATAATTTGAGTATTGATACCGTTGATGACGATGATTGTTGTTGTTTTGATTTTGATTAGAGTATAAACTATTGCCATGATAACTATTAGGATGATAATTAGATGTCATTGTTTGACTGCCAGAAGGATTTACACTTATTTTATAATCTTTAAGTAATATTTCAGCACAACGATAGAGGTAAAATAAATCTCCCTGAAAAAACCGAAGAAGATAAGAAATAAATATCGTAGCAGAGGGCGTTAATTGCAAAACATGAAAAAGAAAAATAGTTTTAAAAACAACAAGGTAAGACGTTAAGATCTGCACGGGTAAATTTATTCTGTTGGGACCTGTGTAGCCTCATCTTGAATGATTGTCTTCTCCTGTGTGTGACGGTGATAGAAAATATTTTTTTTCTCTCTGTTATGTCACCGATCTTCTCTTCTCCACCGTATCACTGGCATTTCATCAATTCATTTCATCAATTTTATTTTGTAAGGAATAAAAAAATCTGTTCTTTCATTTATTACTTAATTAAAGTATATATATTTCGTTCGCTAGCAATTCATACCGTTTTTCCTGTTCAAAAGAATTTTTCAAAAATCCATTACCGTCTAAGAGAGCTGTTGTCTATCTATGTTTTTTTTCGAATTTGTCTATGCAGATCTCTAGTAAGAAGGCAGTTCACTTACACTATGTCTCCAAATAGATGGGCGTTTCATATGATATAATTTTGCTAATTCATAAACATTCAACGACCCGTCAATTTCTATTTGATCGTTCATTGTATATAGTGCGCAAAATGTAGCTGCACGATGTCCACCAAATAGATCATGTACAACTATAGGACCGTTTGTATTCAACATTCTTAATTTTCGTATATTATGTATAAGAGTAAACGAAGCCATTATTGGACTACAAGCATCTGGCCAATAAGAACTAACAACCTGTTTCACACGTAATTCGTAATCTTCCTATGAGAATATGAATAAAAAATAAGATGAACGAAATATACTCAATGATATTTAGTTACTTCAGTTGATTGTAAAACAAAGTCTCTATAAACATAGTCACATTCAAATGTTTCATCAACTAAACAAACGCTAAAATTTCCACAATCCATAATTTGGTTTAAAATTGGCCAATATGACATAACATCAGGCTAAAGAAATAATCACACTATCAAATTATTTTATTTTAAAAGAAATGAGACATACTTGTGTCTTCTCATCGCCGTAAAGTGACACAATTAATGAAGAATTTGTATCCCAAATCATTTGCCAAAAGTCCATGATTGTGTTTACCAAAGGATGCTGGGTAATAATATATTCATCTGGACGATAACAACCCTAAATGGCAGAGAGACAAGTAGTAAACATCAAAATTCAGACATACCATTAATTAAAAATCAGTTTCTTTAACTTAACTTAAGGTAGATTTTGATAAACAAATATTTTACACATGAGACTACAGTCAAAACAACTAACTTACATTGAGAAACGTAGCATTGATATATTCGTCACCATTTGACATATTTGTTTTTTTTGTTAAAATTACTCTCGTTGGATTTACTGGTAGAATCGCTTGTGTTCGATTTTTTAATAAATTTATTTCTGCTCGTCCAGCTAATAAATCATAATCTTTTATTTTACTATTTACTATACAATTAAATTGTTTATCTAATCTTGTCAAGTTTGAATCATTATCGAAATAATCTAACATTTGTATTGAATAATCAAAATTATATTCATTTAATTCAATATCATTCAGACCATTTGATGAAAAATTGTATTCATTTATGGCTTCAACTAGCACATCATAAATAAATATAAATTGTTCCTCTGTTTGTACAAGAAAATTTCTTTGTTGACGAATTTGTTTAAGAAATGATGGAATGTTAATTGAACGTTGTTCTTTAAGCGTTTTCAACATGGTATCGATAACAATGTATGTTCCTGTGCGTCCAACACCAGCACTAAAAGAAAATAATCACCATAATAAAGAGTAACTTTTTAGTTATATAAAACTGATCGTTTACCTGCAATGGACAACAATCGGAGCGCCCTCCGGATTGGCTTGTGAAGATTTTCGAATAAAAGATAATGCTGGAAGAACGAAAACAGGAACACCATGGTCAGGCCAGTCTGTGTAATGAAACTGATAAACTAAGCGTTCGTACGTTACACGCTAAAAGTACATAAAATGATTTATAATTTAATTAAACAAATTTCGAAGTACACAATCGTTTGCTTAAGCTTGTTTCTACTAAGAAGTCGAGAACTAAGACTTCTTTTTTCAAAATAATATAACATTTTACATGATCTATGTGATGAATTATTAACAGAACTTTCTCGAAAATAAAGATCTCCCTACAAAAAAATATTTTATCGGCACTGGTTGTGCACGGGTGCACACCCGTGCCGAATAATTTTTTTTCTAGGCACCGATGCGCACCAGTGCCAAAAGAATGAAAAATTTTGCACCGGTGCGCACCAGTGCCAAAAAGAATGTAAAAATCTCGTCAATGTCGAAGTTTTGTTTTCAGTCACCATTTTGTTTTGTCAATTTCTGTCTATATTAACGTTACAGTCTACTTCTAATATTTCGAATGTCTTTCTGACTTCATCTTTTCCTTCTCATAAGAGAAGTACCGAAGCAATGTCGCGTAGTTTTGGCATGTCGATGTGGTACTGATCAGTACCGCACTCTAATACAAAATTCAGTATAAACAACAATAATAAAGAACTAATTAAATTGATTAAATAAATTATCAGTGCGGCACTAATTTTTTGCCAGTGCGGCACTCTTTCGACAGAAATATACCGGCACTGGTGCCAGCCAGTGCCAGTGACCGATGGCATGCCATGCGCACCGGTGCGCACTGGCAGTGCCCCACTGGAACTTTTTTTATAGGGCTAGATTCTAACAGGAGCATTTTACGAAAAATAAAAAAAGACAGCAGATTGATATTTACCTTTCGATTTATTTTACACCGAATGGCAAATATTCTTTTGACGTAATATGCTAATGTTATTGTTGTTAGAAGTGTAACTTGTATAGTTCCATAAGTTTCGGTTCCTTCTACTGGCCAATACGTGTCACATTTAACCTAATTATAGAAACAAGTCAAACTTCACGATGAAAAATATGATACTCTTT
This sequence comes from Didymodactylos carnosus, assembly GCA_905250885.1. Taxonomy (NCBI): domain Eukaryota; kingdom Metazoa; phylum Rotifera; class Eurotatoria; order Philodinida; family Philodinidae; genus Didymodactylos; species Didymodactylos carnosus. Next base: position 4,594 of record CAJNOQ010001068.1, on the reverse strand, counting down.
TCAATATACCCGTCCACGTTCTTTAATGTTAGTTATCATAACTATTACACTAACATCTTTTTCAAAAATCATTCTCCAAAAATCATTTATTGTATGACTCGTTGGACCCTGAGTGGCTATATAAGTATTCGTACGATGATGACCCTAAAATACAAACAGAAAATATGAATAACTAGAATAAAAAACAAAAATTTGCTTTTTTTACATCCACATAATTCGCATTGATATAACTATTTCGTTCATCTTTATCATCGCTTGATAGTTTTACACGTGAATGATCGTCTGTAATAAAATAATGGAGATTAGCAATTGTAATTTCTCAAAAACAGATAGAATCTATTGCACTTTACATGTAAGAATGTTCGTATATCGATTTTTTATTTTATTATAATCGAGTTGCGACACATTAGCTGTAAATGTATAACTTTTGGAGATTTCACATATATCCTAGATAAAAGAAAAGTAAATGATTAACTTACACATAAATCCTAATATATTGTTTATTATTTTTTACCTCGAATAATCGAATAAAACCAAAATCAGCATCTTTATGCATACTTTCGACATATGATTCAAACTGAGCTATTGGAATGGCTGTCAAATCAGTTTCTTCTAGGCAATTATAAAAATACAACAGTTTTTATTCTAAAATAATAGTGAAATTATAGTACTCACTGTGATTAATGTCAAAATAATTTCCTTCACTATTTGTACTAATTAAATTTGTTCGAGGATGAAGTTTTTTTCGCAATACATACTCATAACGTAATAAGATATGTCGACAGTCCGGAGTCTTTCCTCTGAAAATAAAGATTATTTACAATAACATCAGATCATTGTCACTAAAAAATAATTTTACTTTTTATATGCAATAAAGAATGAGAGAATAGTCAAACATATTATAGATAAAATTAAACCGGCAATAATTCCACCAAGTACACGATTATCTCGTTTTATTGTTACTTTACCGATCAATGCTAAAGAAAAACAAATGATATATTAGCAATTTGAGAAGTTTATAAAACAAATATCAGACCTATTCTAGTTATGGCACATGGTACTGTCGTATTTAATTTCTCATTTGAACCAATTAATATATTTTCGATGATGACTGAATAATTATAACCAATATCGGCTACATTTCGACTTATGTACTATAAAAATAAAATTAACTTAACAACATGATAATAAAAATGAGAATATAAATCGTTATTTACGTTGTCTATATCACTAATATTTGTTCGCATAAAATTTGTTTGACTTAATCGATAATAGATAATAACTGGTTTAAGATGAATGGAATTTTCAGGATTATCAATCAGTTGTATATATAAATGATTCTTTTCATTGATCGTACATAATAAAGGTGAATATAATGTTTTTGATGTTCGAATATCTTCGCACAGTTTTGTAACGGCTCCGATCAACAACGGTCCATGATTATTAAATTCGTTTAAAGCCAGTAGTTGTACACTATAGCTACCATTTTTTGTTACCTTTCTTTTTGTATGATAAATAATTAATTCTGGTTTTCCATTCCATTTCTTTAATTCGTTCAATAATAGATGCCCAGCAGAATCATAAACAGTTATATTATAGAGAATTTTTTCATCATTTCTATCATGAGTGACAGTTGAAGTATTGACAAGAGAAGATGATTTTGTTGTACGATTAAATATAAACAGCAAGGAATTATCGGAATGAAAGCACAGTACATAGTCGGTAACCAAATGATTATAAGGACGATGATGGGTATGAGGATAAGGAGACGAACGAAGTTTTATGGTTGATGGTAGAAAAGTAGAAGTTTGAGAATACGTGAGTAGTAATGTTGTCCCATTTAGAGTGTATGGGCCACTATAACGATTCCAAGTATCAATTGCATAAATAGTTATTGTATACAATGTATTTGACCGTAATGATGGAAATATGTACGATGTTGATGAACTGTTGACAAGAACTCGATAATAAATTGTATTATTCTGCCTACAGTAAAACAGAAAACAGTCAGTTAAATTCACAACTGGAACAAAAACTAAAATTTGAATTTTTTCTTAAGCTGAAGATCTCGTGTGTTCGAATAAGACAAGCAGTATGCAGTTAGACAGGCAGAAAACTAGAATAGTCTAGTTTTTCCTATTGCTGACGCATCCGACACGTTTAAACTCTTCGGAAAGATAGACACTTACTGTAGAACGATTTCATAGGCTGTTATGTTTGCATTTTTATTATAGTTGTCATCTTCCCAGTTGATAGTAATACTTGAGTTTGTTATTTCTCGAATATACGCTCGCTGAATGGTTAATGGGCGATCTAAGCGAGAACAGAAATAATGTGAGAAAAAGCTAATTTTGGCTGCAGTTCTAATACCATAAGTTCGAATTTTTATTCTGTAACTTTCATCTGAGTTCTTTGAAGAGCAAATAAATCCTCTATCATCTGAACCGTTTATGTACAAAAATCTTCCATTGTTTTGTGATCGTTTTACATTGTAAATATCGTACCATAGTATATCATTATCATTCTGATTTCTTATAGGACAACGCAAACTACCCACATGACTATTAGGATCAAGAAAAACAGCTTGATTGACATCATGAATGATTGAGTATGACGACTGAATTGTGAGAGAAACAAAGATTATCTGTACAAGATCGAAGTAAGGCGTTGACCAAAACATAATTGATATTCAAGTGATATCCATAATCAAAGATTGAAGAATGTCAAACGAAAAAAGATCTCATTCTAAAATATACACAAAAAGGACATCATCGCAGTATGAGGAATTAATTCGTACAAATGATTGATAAATCAATGGTTCTTGTTACTGTTAAGGAGTTTAATGTTGACAATCAAATTTTGACAAGACTAAAAGTCGGGACTTGTAAGTGATTAAAATCTAGCTTTCATGCTAAGTCATCAAATTGAGGTTCAGGTATGCTAGGTGCGAAACTGCGGTCTCAACCAGACATCATGTTGCTCTTAACACCATGTGTCCAGCGTTTCCGCCCATAGCGTGTCTAAACGCCAACTTCCATTTTTTATTACATCTTGCGGGAGCAGCCAATCTGATACTGGAAGTTAAACTGTTAAATACTAGCGATCCGAAATCATACAAGTACAACGAATTTATTTTTCACTTAAAAAATGATTCTTATTCTACTGTTTACTCTTAAAGAGCGACCTCGTCAGTCTCACTGTACAACCGCGACATCTATTAGCAAACGACCGCAGAAGGACAATTTTCTGTTTTTAACTTTCTTTTAACAGTAAACTCAGTTACTGGTGTCAGCCCATTGTTTAGTCGACGGTGACGTGAAAATTCGAAGAAACGTTTCGTTTTTGATGTATAATATAGATTTGACCAGAGATCTGACGCAGCTCTGCAAAAAATCTTTACAATTTCTTTGCACGTTCTTTGCAGAGAAACTGCAGATTTTTATAGTTTTTTTCTTTGTATATTTGTGTTAAAACATTTGAAATATATGAAATAAATGTATATTCCACAGTCCCACAGCACACTAAAAATCTGCAGTTTTTCTGCAAAGTATCACTTTCAGAATCCATCTCAGTTTTCGATGTTTTTGGAGGTTTCTGAAAAAGATTTCTGAAAGCCCTAGAAATCACCTTTTCCTAAATTTCACATTTTAATTAAAATTTTTAAGGTTGTCCGTTTTAACAGGCGTGCAGCTGTGTTGAACAGATGTTCTGATCAGAATAAGCTGTCTAGCAGGTTTGTACGACTTCGTCTTGCGGAGTTATACTAGTTTTGCTAAATGCGCTGAACTATAAAGAATGAAGTGATGACGTCATTGCTTAGAATATGGTTTTGGTACAGCAAAGTTGTATCAACTCTTAGGTGATTCGTCGTAAAACCTTCATTCTTTTTTTATTTTGAAGGTAAGACATTTATCTAAAGTTTGATCCGCGGCGATTCTGATTTTTGTTTTCTTTGCAGAGATAAGTGACAAATACTCCCCCGAATTAGGGTTAGTTTCAGATGTCTGACTTAAAATACGTGTAGGAAATGAACGGAAGCGAAATTCAAAAATCCCCGCGGATAAAATTTTACATTTAGGTGTATGTTTCCATTTGAGGCCTCTCGCAACTTTCTACACCGTCCAACAAAAAAGTCTTTACGTTATTGCTGAGAGCCCCATTTTGCCCCTTGTCACGCAATACCTTGGCAGCATTTCAACGTTTAAAAATTTTAAAACCAATGCGGCTATCATGTTAAGAATTTTAATAAAAAGTTTTAATAAAATAATAAAAAATTAAACAATTAAAACTAAAACATTAAAATTATAATTCGATATTTCGACCTATTAATGTGGTCATTTTCAAGTTTCTCTTTGTACAGGATGTTACATAAAAATTGAAAACAAAAATAACTGATTATATATACATCTAGTGTTTCTCTAATCTAGGCAGACACATTACAAAGAAGATTGAAATTCCATGTGCATGACATCAGTAATTTTTGTTTTCAATTTTTATGTAACATCCTGTACGAAGAGAAACTTGAAAATGACCACATTAATAGGTCGAAATATCGAATTATAATTTTAATGTTTTAGTTTTAATTGTTTAATTT
>CAJNOQ010001067.1:0-36535 GCA_905250885.1 Didymodactylos carnosus | reverse complement strand
TTTTCAGGGCTTTTCGTAAAATATCAATATCTCAGCAACGATACAACTTTTTGATTTGCGCCTTTTACCAAAATTCCTTAAAATGTTTGATCTACAAAAGCCCCCTACTTTGGAAAAGTTTCGAGAACATCGATTGAACGCCACTCCGCTGTAATAGGTCGTGGCTTACGTGCAATGGCTCATAAGCGATCTTTTAGCTGTATTTAAGAAACAAATGTCTCAAATCGTGGTACAGCAAAAAAATACCGCATTTTAATAGTTACTATAAAGGACGGGGCACACTAGAGGGAGAGTCGGCCCACTCGGAGTTTTACATTTCCAATGACCGAATTTATTAGAAAAGTCACGTTTCTACTATTCTCTTTCATTCCCGAGCGATAAAAGTAAAAACAGGGTGAAAGATTTTTTTCCACCATCATCATCTTACTGCTCCATCCAACTAGGAATTCAATGATTTCTCTTGACTAAAACAGTAAATAAGGCTCATTCGACCACTGCGAAATAGATGATGAAAACTGAATTGAAAAACAATTTCACTACTTAAAGATAAGTTTGAAGAATGCCTTCTTATTACATCTAAGAGTGTTTGAAATGCTCTTTCGAACAGTGTACAATAGATTTTCTTTTTGTTTGATTTTCGTGAAGAAGTAATCGCTTGTCTGGTCACCGTTAGAAAATCAATCAGTTAGTATTAATTGCCAATCCTTGAATTAACAGATGAATTTTTTTCTAATTTCTCAACTAAATCTTGATCTTCATTCAGTTTTTAACAATCTTATATAAAATACAATCTAATCTCCTTTACTTTTTGTTGTATGTGACGCCTCTGCCGAAAGCCCTAAACGTTAGATACAAAATGTCGATGTTCAATAAAGCTGACTTTTTAGAAAGCGTTTCTGGAAACCACTAGAAAGGAATTTGAAAATTTTTTAAGGAGATCCGATCGATAGAGTGTTTCATGTATTTGGTTCCAGTAAAAAGTGATTATTTTTCACATCAGTGACAAGATTTTCTTGATATGTTTTAGTAAATTTTTACCAGAATATTTTTAGTGCAGTTATGTCACATTTTTCCCTACTCGGTTTACTGCTGGTCTATAAAACAAATGTGACCCAAAAGAAATCGTAAAAGTGTATCGGTCATCTTATAGAAAATTTCATGCGCTATTGAAATATATATAAACCGAGAAGTAGGGGTGAGACAGTTCCAGTTTCTACAGTTCTTAAGAACTGGTCACCAGTTCTTTTCAAGAATTCAAAATAAAATAAAACTGATGTAGCTAGTTATATTGACTTGGTTTAGGCAACTAAACACACCATCTATCTCTGGCTAGAGCCCTGAAGGTTACGACTTTTTGACAACCTATAACCTAACCTAGGTTAACCTATTACAACCTTTTGCAATTTCTTCCCAAAATCTGATTTCAGAAGTCTAAACTTCAGCTTTGTTCCATATCGTTGTTTTTTATCTAAACACCGTCTTGACGGTAGGCTTATACAAAATAAATCACATTTTACATGAATATAGAAATGAACCAGTTGAATCTTTTATTCTTTAATGCAATCTTTGAAAAATAGTTTTCTGAATAGGGAGACCCTCTTAACAGTAGACCAGAATTTCACTTTAGGCTCTCGATGCTACGAAGGTTCTGTTATTATTGTGTATTTGCCATCTATTTTTAACAAACGGAAGTTTTTTCTCTGTACTTCCTTTTTTGGTTGTGCTATTTTTCAGTTTAAAAATCGTTCAGTTTAAATTAGAGAACCTCAGTCTGAACTTCCACTCGGACTACGCTTTATTATTCAGAGTGTTGGCTGTTTTAATGTGGTCGTTCAACATCGTTTTTTTTGGTTAGGTTAAAAATAGGTTATCAATGACGTAATCTACAACCTAACCTATAAAAAATTTCATAATCTAAACCTAACACCCCCACTGAGAAGCGATCTGACTTTTAAGTGCACAAAAACATTAAAATTTTATGAATCTGTATCCCATTAAATACATGACCATATAAAAGTTTGGCCTGTCATTTTTTAACAAATGATAGTGAAGATATGATTTGGGTGTCTTTCAATTCAGTTTTTCATCTTCTATCTAACAGCGGTCGAATGAGCCTTATCTACTGTTTTGGTGAAAAGAAATAATTAAATTCCTAGTTGAATGGAGCAGTAAGGTGATGATGATGATGGAAAAAAATCTTTCACCCTGTTTTTACTTTTTTCGCTTGGGAATGACGGAGAATAATAGTAACGTGACTCTTCAAATAAATTCGGTCATTGGAAATGTAAAAGTCCGAGTGGACCGATTCCCCCTCTAGTGCGTCCCCGTGCTGTGATATCATCGTTACCGTCAAAAGCTGCTCATACAAACAATTTAAAAACGCTTGTCCTCTCTGCAGGATGTCGCTAACTTTAAAACTCGAAATCAACCACAATTGAAAGATACAGAATTTATAATCATATCGAACTACGAAATACACGATCGCTTCTAATGAAACATAAAATAAAACAATTTTAAACGTAATAATGATTTTTTTCAAGGTTGATATTTTGCCAAGGAAGAAACAGTGTCAAATTATTTTTGTACTGTTTTAAATATACATTAATAAACTGAACAAATTGAAAACAGAAAAAGACAAGAAGGTTAAAAAAAGCTTTTTTTTTTGCCAAAAAAAACAAATTCGCTAAATAAAAGGAAAACAGAAAAATTCTTGACTTAATTAAACATTATTAAAAAAAATGTATGTGTATCGACAAATTATCTTGATTAACGGACATTTACATGTCCATTTGAGTGAATAAATAATCGTTGTGATAAGCTATCTGGTACATTTTGTATTTGTGTAAAATTATGTCTGGCCAATAATGGTATTATTTTTTCATTATCACATTGTTGTTGTTGAATTTCTGCAATATAAAAAAAAACGAAATCATTGCAAACACAAACCCGTATAAAAGCTGTTCTCTTCGCACCTAAACTATATTTTTTGTACATTTTATCACCAGTTTTCATGCTGCTGTTTATCTCGCGAATCATCGTCTAAATTAAATGCGTATATATTAGTACCTGTCAGGTTTCCCGTTTGTACAGCTGGTAATTGTGCATATGTATAACCAGATGCAAGGCTTTGCGCTGTTAACGGTGTTGTTGTATAAGAACAATATGCTCCATTGGCATCAGTTGTTAAAGATGAGCCTAACTGTGTGGCATATGTTAATTCATAGTATGGTGTTGGACCTGTTGCTTGTTGTGTTTGACCAGCTTGTGTCAATGTTGTTGTTTGATTCGGAATCACGAGACTTTGTGTAGCAGCAACCAACGTTGGTGTTTGTTGATAATAGATGGGTTGTATGCTAGAAAAATTTTAAAAACTGTGAAATATTCTGTTTATTTAATTGTAAGAAAATATATTCGAACAGAAGACACAGTTTTCTAAATTTCTACATTCCTTTTGTAACATTCGAAAAAAATATCTGCTATGATATGCATGTCACTTGCGAGACGAAGCAAAGAGATTCGCTAGAGTGCACAAAGAACAGAAATGCATCGGCGAATTTGGTGTAAGCATTCTTATTAACTGCTCAATGTAGAAACGAGAGTTTTTCATAGTTGTCGCTGTAAGCTAAAGCACATATATCTATCATTCTTGTTCTATTATCCTTTAAAAATTCTTCTGAATAAAGTAGTTTTATCTTTGATATATGATATATCAAACATCTTTATCTCATATTCAGATAATGTAGTAATTTCTATTAATCTGTCGATCGATGCATGTATTCCGTATAGGGTCTGATCGTATAAAATAGTGTGTATGTGTCACTTTTATTCAGCTTTGCAGTCTATCGTATAATCATCTTTATGTGAGTGAAAAGAAAAACCTGTTTTCCCTTACCATTTATAACCATTGCTGAGAATAATCTATTATGTAATGAAATCTGTTATCATAACAGATACACTCATTTGCAGAGGCTTGCGGAAATGTACTATACATATATTGCTATATAGAGGAGAGACAAACTTCAGAATTCAAACCAAACCAAACAGTAATAGAAAAAGAGGACATAAGCATTAATCTGAAGATCATACATTCCCTTGACGGCGGAAAAAAATGATTTTCTTAATTATAGGTGAACCTGATCTGGTCATAATAGAAAGTAACGCCGTCACAAACAACAATACAAACCCACTCACTCACTCACGTCAAAAAATAATGTTACCCCGTACTAGTGATGAATGAATGAATGAATGCATGAATGAATGAATGTAGTTAACGTCAAATAAGTGCAAGTCAAACAATTCACAACACTTAACACCAAAAACTTTCATATACCCTACATAGTCGAAGCGTGGGTTCGTTTTTTCTCAAACGTTTTAGCAGCCGCAGCAGCGCTCCAGAAATGCAGTTTCTAGAAACACACAAGTTTCAAATATGTTAATATATGTCAACAACAACCACAAAACAACACAAAACCACAAAAAAAGCTAATCGTTTATTATCAGGTAGATGGTTTTGACATAGCACGAAGATAAATATATACGAGTTAAAAAAAACATAAACAAAAACACTAACAGCAACATCAACACATTGGCAATTTACCAAGTGGAATGAAAAGTTGATTATCATTATATCATTAATTTATGATTCTAAAGAAAAAACATTAAAATCAACATATTAAAATAAAACTTTATACTTCTAGATTAATTACTCAGTTTCAGTCTAGAAAGATCACGTTTACACACTTATCCTACTTTTTGGTTTCAAGTTTGCATTGAAAACCTTATTTTTTTTCAAGATGTTTCTAGCCAATAATACGGTATGAATAACATCGAAATGTTAAAAAAAATCATATTGGCATCTTTTTGTCTATGAAAGTTTCATGCTTAGAGAAGAAAGAAAGTTAGTTTTGGTTTCACTGCAGGGGCGCTTGTTAAATTAACATATATATTTTTATAACTTTTATAAATGTCAAATGCAATCAAAATAGGAATAATAAACTTACCCGTAGGTAGCCGGTAATGCGGCCGAATATGCACCAGCTAAGTGTAAAGGTATCAGTCCTAGAAGAAATAAAAGAAAAATAACAATCGAAGAGGCACATGGCTTGATGATAAGTTTCTGATTTTCATAAACGACATCTTTCTCAGTTAAAAGAGAACGAAAAACAATTCTCTTTATTATTGCTCGTTTCTTATTTGGGTGCACATATTCAACAACAAAGATTATCCATCATTATCTCTAGGCTTACGAATGTGGCTTAAGTAGACAAATGAGTTGCTGTCTCTACATAGAAATTTTATCAGAATCTATCAAAATTTCGAAAATATTACAAAAAAACTCAAATCATATGTATTGTATTTTTTATATATGCGCACATACACACACATACACGCTACAATTTCACATACTTAGAATGGGAAATAATTAGTTATAGATATGCTTAGATTTATAGTATGTACCGTTCTGTATATATTATAAAGCTAAAACGAATCGGGCTTTGGCAATGTTGAGTATCTGCCTTGTCATTTAGTCACTGTTGATGCCCATTAAGTGACTTGTCCCTATCTTATCATAGCTTTGTAAAACAGTGAAAAAAGAATTTTGTAATTATGCGCATGATACACGATCAAAATTTACTGAATGAAAAACTAACAAAAGTATAAAAATGAAAATAACATATGTTTACAATATAATATCATTATTCTATCTAAATCCGCTTCTACTAATCTATTTTCTTCTTTCTCTTTCGATGAAAGAAATTCAATCATTTCCTTCATACAATCATAGATAGATAGATAGATAACTTATTGTTTATATATACTCAGAATTCATTATAATTATGCAATTATCGAAAGTTCCAATTATATATATATATATGAAAGAGAACATTTCAACGCCTCTAGTAATATGAGTTTATACATACATAAACATAAACAACTAAGTTCATAGAATAGAAAAGAGAACATCTAATTGCTTTTCGAGAGAAGATAATAAATAAAAAGCAGAAATTCTAAGTGTATTTGATTATATCAATTCTATCAATGAACAGAATGATTGATCTCACATGTATATTTCTTACTAGAGTCTAATATTTTTCTGATGTTTCATCTATTTTCTTTTTCTCAAATCATTAGAAAATAATTCAACAGCGCACTAGAGATAGTGAAAACACGGATTTTTAAGATCAGTGATTAGACAATTACAAATGTAACTCAGTGATTCTTCGCAAAAATAAAGCACAGAAAAAGACGTTTCTAATTTAGCTCAATTCTTTGATGAAGTTTAAAGAAATAATTAAGTGCATAGTTAATTTGAGTACAACAGTTACGCACTGATAGTGTTTCTTTAATTTATTTATTGAAGAAAACATATAGTTTGACACTACCCGAATCATATGTGTTCAGTAGAAATTAAAGATTAAACGTGTGTTGACTTATAATGTTTGCTAATAGAGAATCAAATTTCTTATATTTTGCCTTTTATTTCAAAAACACAATGTGTATGTGTGAAAACAAAAATATAAGAAGCTTGAAATTATTGACTTAACTAAAAAAAGAGCACGTCTACTTGTTCAATTTTTGAAACATGTTCATTATATTCGAAATTGCAAGGAAAAAACTGGCAGAACAACAAAAACAAATTGCAAACCCCATATAAAACACATGCCACAAAAAGAGAAATGGTATTTTGTGAGTGGTGTTTCAATCAATCGCGTTAATGAAGTTATTGTATGGTTATAAACAAATAAACATAGCTGAGATATTGATGCATAAAACTTACTCACGCAGTCTACACCGAATAAATGAATGACTCTATATGAATGGGTGAAAAGTTATTACTCCTCGTAAAAAGAATAGCTTTATTTACCTGCAGGTGATGGTATAACTCTTGGTTTTGCGCCCAAATAAGCTAAATTGACATTTGCTTTTCGACCATCAATAACTGGATTAGGATCTCTTGTCGCTTCCCCAGCTGCATCTTTTGTAACCATTGTAACCTAAATCAACGGATGGTCATATTTTCTAAAGACTATACGAAGAATGTTTCCGTTTCAGATAATGTTATAGCTTATACGAAAGAGCATTCCAAAGTGACGCACTCCGTTTTTGTTGATAATTCATCGATAGATGATGACTGTAAAAAAGTCTAACGAGATTTGTGCCTCTGTATCCTGCGCACAGAGTTATATAAGAAAGCAAGTTATTTATAAGTATCGTCATTCTGTTACATATCTCGATAACAAGACCATTCTGAGAATGTTCTGTCATTAAACGAAATAACTGAAAAGGAATGCATAATTTCGGCGCAGAGATGAAAAACAAATATTGGTGCTTGTTTCGATAATTATACAGTTCAAATATTATTTCACAACGTCAAAAAACAACTTTTTTCGGTTCAAAAAATAGTGGTTGAGAATCAAAGCTTACAGTTTTCATCGTTATACTCATAAATTGATAGAGATGAAAGTCTAAGATACAGAATGACTATTTATTAACCAGCACTTAAAGTATTACCATAGCTGTCTAACATGTTCACAGTGTTTCTTTCGATGATCTTATTCGCCCTATTTAGCATTCTATGTCTAAAATCATTTCAATTTTACTAAAAAATGATCGTCAAACTGTCATATTACTGTGATTTTCTCTTCTTTATACTTCGTTCACACGCACTTATGTACTCGTTGCCTTGGTTGTTTCTATTATTCTCAATTGATGAAAAGAAAATAAGTAGTAAGTAATTCATGTTCATCAAAAAATGTAAACACTTGACGGGTATCGTTCATCAAAAGTTCTTTTCATATGTTTTGTATGATTTCTCTATTTGCCTCAAAAAATGGTGCTGTCATGTAAGAGTCGATCAGCGATACATACAGTCCAGCTGTTATCGATAATTTCACACTGATGATCCTTGAAATGAAAACGTACGGCTCAATATATCTGATGAAATCATAATCATTTTTCTTATTTCTTTCATCAATGACATCCGTTCTTCCGTTTTAGTAATGAATGTATATCATTTATGTTCTTAAAATTAGATAGATAATCGTTAAAATCAACTACTGTAGGCTCAATCTGTTTCTTCGAAAAAATAATTGTAAAATCACTGTATAATGGATATCTTAGCTATCTGAGAAACAAATTTCGAGATAACCTTTGATTTCTGTACAATAAACGAAAAACAATGAATCTATTCTCTACAGAAAAATGTCAAATACACACATTCACAATCATGGAAAATATTCTACTTACAAATCCATAACCACGGCTTTTTCCTGTTTGTCGATCAGTAATTACCACTGCTTCTTCAATTTCGCCAAAACGTTCAAAAAATTTTCTCAATGTTTCATCAGTTGTGTGATATGGAAGTCCACCAACAAATATTTCTAAAATAAATCATAAATTAATAGATATAGATAAATCTAGTTGTAACTGTAAAATCATTGGCAATCATAGTTAAATGGATACAAGCAAAGTATTAAGTTTACGAAGTTGAAGTATAGATCGACTCTATGCCAAACAGGTCAACAATGCTAAAATATTTACTTGTAAACGTTGTATCTTTGTGTAATGACATTCGTAATTGTGATAAGACGAATAGAATAAAATAATTTAAGATATATTAGAATAATAATAACAAGACAATCTAATCATTTAAATTCGGATATATTGTTCGGTTAAAACGTTGTTGTTGTCGTTCGTCTTTCTTCAACTGAACTTTTTTTCACTTTTTTTATTTGTTCGGTTTGAATAAGATTATAATGAACGCGGAATGTCAACAATATTTCAGAAGTCACATACACACACACACACAATGGGAACAGAAAAATAAAATGAATAAGTTAAATACACTCTTCTATAAAGTAATAGTGATTTTCGATGAAACAAAAACAGATATTTTTTGGTGAAGTTTTATGAAAATAGTCGTATTTTATTTTTTTCAATTCGATTTTTTTGCTTTGATTATATATATTTTTCCATATGCACCTGAAAGAAAAATGAAAAAAAAAGAAAATATTGTAATGAAAGGATTTCATCGGGTGTAGACTTTTTAAACTTGACAAATAAGCGGTCCCCAAATACTTTTATATAGACAGAAAAAAAATGTAATCGATATAAACATGGAGCATTGACTAACTTTCTGACATTGCTGTAAAGAAGCTATTCTACAGAAGTACTTAAAGATTTAGATTTTAGTCTAAACGTGGTGGACTTATCAATGGCACAATGATTATTGATGTGTAGAAAATTTTATATAGATTCAATGAAAACTTGTAGGCGTTTCTTCATAAAAGTGTGTAACCATTTGAAGAAGATCTTACCGTATTCTGTTTGTTCTTGATCTAGCCGTTTATGTAGTAGTGAGAAGATGGTTGAAGTTGTAAATGTATGACAGTGATGTGTGTGTTCTTTCCTTCTTGCTCTGTTAATAGAAAAAGAGCTTTTTTCTTATATTATCAGCTAACGCGATCTCTCTAGATATCTTTCACAATATATAGTTATGTGCTATATATGATTAATACATATATTCTTCTTCAAATAAGAACGAGTTATTATTATTCTCATTTCAGATAGGCTTTTATCAGCACATGCGTGTGAAAAACGTCTCTGTATTGGTTGATTTCTTTTTTCCATTTCCAAAAGAAAATATTATCTATCTATATGTATAAAAAAACATAGAAAAAGAAAATTCCATTGCTGTAAATAACAGCATGATCTGCATTAATGATGAAATATAAACAGACATTTCTCTCGTGTATATGTTTTTGTGTCTCGTTCAGTCGGTTATTTGGACTAATTTCATGGCATTCTAACTTTTGTATGTATATATATTTCCTTCTACTATTCGTTCCAGTTGCAGATGATGATATTATCGCGTGTATGCTAGAACGATAACCGTTAAGAAGATCATCTAGACGTATAGATAGATAACGGCAAATGTTTAATAAAAAAATCATTTGCCTTTTCAGAACAACTGATCTCTTCTTAACTGTCAAACATGTAAAGACTCATTACATTCATCAACCTTTAACTTGTGTATATATCGAGGTGATTAAATAATGTTATCAAATACAAAAGGTTAATTCAAGCAGTTCACCATTTGAACTACACATCAATTGGTTTTAGAAACTGTCTAAGGCTCTTGAATAGCTAAACATCAACCGCAACTGTGTTATCTGAAAAGAAAATTAATTAGTGCATTAAAGAGAAAAATTATGAAAAGTGTAGAACTTTCTCCAATCTTCAAAACTTGAAAAAATTACCATAATAGTAAAAGCAGATATTTGATGATATTCCACTTGAAATTATGAATGAAATATATAAAAAGCAGGCGATTAACATGCATAAAATGTTGTGTCCTGTCTGAATATTGCGAGGAGAGTGTCGCTTTCAAGTATATGTGCTTTAGAACATTTGAGTGTAAAAAAATACATATAACGATTCAGAAAACTGTGTCATATCAATTAAATAGTTGATAAATATGATCAAAATATAGAGAGTAAATTTTTTTAATTCTCTTCTTTGAAATTATTCTTCGAAATCTTCTTTGAAGTGTTGGGCATCTGTTTGAAAAATGATACAGACATTCCTGAAGGGTGCTTCCACACAGGTCCACCCATAATTACATTCACTATTAGCCGCGAAAATTTCACTTTGTCCATGGTGTAGAGCATCAAAAATAGCCTAAAGATCTCGCTTACGCTTTGTTGAAAATACATGTGAAAAGTGGTTTTCTAGACACCTCAAGTTTTTAGTGAGAGTGAAACCGAAGTCGATGAAAATGAACGAAACATTGCATAATTATACATCAAATTGTAGCTCTTGACGAGATGATTCTAATAGTGAAGGAATTCGGTCTCGATCTAACTTTACATTCGAGTAGTACTCAATTTACTTGAAAAATTCCTGAAGTTTATCATCGATTTTCTCCTAAACGCTCCGAAAATTTTTCGAGATTTTTTCAGGATAGGAACTACTTAGTAGTATCTATAACTTTGCCCATACAACTATCCTCGACATTTTCCATTTTTATCCTCAGTTTTCCAGAAATTCTATTAGAAAAACTGTGGTACGGAAACACAAAAAAGCTTCAGAAAACGTTGAAATACATTGAATGCTTCATGCTGAAAACCACTTTTCACACGTATTTTCAACAAAGCGTAAGCGAGATCTTTAGGTTATTTTTGATGCTCTACACCATGGACAAAGTGAAATTTTCGCGGCTAATAGTGAATGTAATTATGGGCGGACCTGCGCGGAAGGACCCTGAAATTTAACGCTAAATATGCCAGCAATGGAAGTATTTTTATACAGAGAACTACCAGTGGTATGCTTCAAACGAAATAATATTTCCTCTAACTTTTATACACTGTCTATTGCCGATATGAAACATAAATTTTATTTAGCGTTCGATTATAAGCTGTATGAATAGAAAACATCAGCGTTTTTATAAGGTAAAAAAAATGAAAGAAACATGAAAGAAAACTTTCTCCAATGAGATCTAACCCATGCTTAACATGATCATGCGTAGTGTGCGAAAATGTGAAAGATCGTACCAGTTACGCGTGACTTTTCACACGACTACCCTAATTCTACAATTCCAGATAGAGTCAAACACGAATTTTAGAAAAATGAGAAACCTCTGGAGACTACTGAGAAAGTCCATAGAAAACTCACAGCCACCCTTTCTGCTTTCAGGATGTTCTCTATTCTTTGGAAGATAGATGAACTTTCCATACAATCTTAACGGAGTCCTTGACATTTCCATTCACCATTTTGTTCTGCCATTGTCCATGTTGTACTACAACAACAATTTTTCGAAAAATTCCTCACGTTTTCTTCGCCGTGAGTGATCAGTGACGTGTAGATTAATCATTGATTTTACTAGTCAAATGCTATCGGAATGAATGGCATAAATTGTTAATGTAAAAAAATCAAAGTAGGCGAAGTTTAAATAAGCTATATTCTCACATCCCAATGAGATTGCCACATCGGTACTAAAGTCAATTGTTCATGAAATTTCACGATAGGCTTTTACGGTCGCTTATCTCTATCAGAAAAGAAAATTTCTGAAAAAAGATTCGATCTAGCGCTATGCCCGTCTTGCACACGAGCTTTGTGTTCACGAGTTTGTCCGACACCATTTAAAAAAGTTGGCTCGTGGGACACACTTCAAAAGGTTTGTGGAACTCCATGGGTTCCTATGGATTTTCTCATCCGGCAACAATCCTGTCGTGCAGTCCCTCTCTATACAGTCAGATTTTAAGTTGTTTGACCGCCAGATATAGTCACCTTAGCAGTATGTGACTAGTACTTATTCTTGACTTCTCCCTATTTCCTCAAAAACTTCTACGAATGTCACCATAGATTTTTTGGAATTATCGAGTAATAAGATCTAATATATTTTGTGTTCAGTTCAACGAAAATGGTATGGTTACCGGTTGATTAACGCTCCGTAAACACCGCGTTAGTGAACGGTTTCTACATCAGTCTTGCCATTTTCGCACTATTTCCGGTCATTATTTGACCGTTTTTATTGTAAAAAAACGATCTATTTACGGTATAGCTTTTTGATCATTGTTTTTTCATAGATATTTCGCCTCACGTCTCTTCTACAAGAAACTGTAAATTACAGGAACTTAGGAGGAGGTTGCTTACTTCTAAAACATCTGAGTGCACTGTATTTAAGAACGGATAGTAGTTTTCGTTTTTCAAAGCTCAATACCATCATTGTCAATGTTTCTCGAAGGAAACAATGTTCTAGAAAATATATTCATATTGAATGAGATAAGAACATTATCGATCGAGTACACAATAACTTTATGTAACTGTTTAACATAACAACTTAATTGTGTTATGGATTATAAATCCATTCCTTTGACTTTTTGATATTTTGTAAGCTGACGAGTAATTTATCTTTTAGAGAGCATAAAATTTGATATTCATCTCTATCTACCTCACAATGTTGTACGCAGAGATGGGCGAGTCACTTAAAGTATCACCTATATCGTAATAAATTTTACCGGCATAGACTCGGCCCGGTCCCTTAAAATCAACTGACTCGAGCTTTTCGAAAAGTTTGAGTGATCTTTTTGGAGTCAGATGCTTTTAAGGGGCGAGGCCAATAGTCTATGAAAGCGGTAAAATTTATTATGATACATCATTTTGTAGTCTAAACAAATCTGAATCGAACGCTACCAAAAGTAGCTAGCGGTAAAAAATTCTAGATAATTCTTCAAGTGGCTCAAGAACGTACTCGCTCATCTCTGGTCGTACGTCATTATCTAACATCAACATATCCTGTTGTTCCTACATCCCTTTCCAATGACGAATATTTATATTTCTTCTAAAATTAAAAAGCTTCATCTCTGTCTTTATTGTGGAAATTACTGAAATAGTTCAAATTGCTTGCTTTCCTACAATCATATATCGCAAGACAAGTGTTCCTGTCGTTCCACAATATGTTCCGTTACACTGAAAAAGAAGAATCGCAATATACTAAGACTTTCATAGCTCATATTAGATCGGACATTAAACTTAGTTCATTTATAACCGAAACTTCATAATAAATTATAGAGAACGACATAATATGGAAGATATTACTATAAAATACTTTATCACACGTGTGGATATTGGTAAATTATCTTGACATTGTAATACATCAATGTCTTTTTCTGTGACTTATCATGTCGATTTCCTTTATTTCAGATCATTTTTCTACCATTTGTTATACTCCATCTTAAAATTATTTGTTTCATTCATAGTTATTATCATCGATACGTACGTATGGTATATATTTATTTGCCATTTAACCGTATGGCGGTTTTCGTGGTAAACAATGAAACAAGCATGTCAGAATGGTGAAAAAATTACTATTTGAATCATGTTTACAGTAACATTTGATCATGTTCACGACTGCAAGCAGATCAAAAAAGCTACAAACAATAAATATTCTTCCTATAGCCTTTTTCTCGTGGATAAGTAAATAATCAATGTTTTTCGTTTCTTTTCTGTAGTATTTAAATACTGTCCATACTGATGATTATCTTAAAAGTAAATTATATCCAAATTTGGATAAAACTTCAAGTCCTTTCACTGAACATCAGCAGCACTAGTCATCAACTGATTATAATGAACAAAAAAATCCTCAAAAATAGACTTCGCTTCGCGCACGACAGTTTCAATGTCCCATTTATTATCCATGGCTTTGAAAAATAGTTTGAACAGCAAACGCGGAAGGAAAATTAGCGCAAGCGGTAGTATAGATACCTGTTGTAAACATGATTATTTGTCATTTTGTAACTGTCTCTCTCCTTACTTGAAAATATCCAGTACTTTTTTCATTTTTTTCAACTGTAATTGACTTCATTTCAGAGAAGCGTTGTTCGAATTGTGCATCGAGCTTTTTTATGAATATTAAGTACAAATTTTACTATTCTTAATTCCCATGTAACCATAAATACCATCAAACAAACGATCTTGTAACTAGGCATCTTCTTCCGCTATTTCTCTATTTCCTGGTATAATTTTTTGTTAAGATGTTCGTTAATATAAGAAGTTGCATGATGATCATATCATAGTCCTTATTGTGCGAAAAAACTCATGTTATAATATAATTAACATTTTCATTCAACTTTCGGCAACGCTGATTCATAATAGTAATAATATAATGTTTTTACCGTAGTCATCGATTCTTATATGACAAACTTAGGATATCAAAGAATATGTTATAGCTCATTCTGTAGCCCTTTCCATTTTGCATTTTCCAAATATATAAACTATGCCTAACCTCTGTCTTTAGAAGAAACTATAATCATTTTTATGTGCTACTATTAGAAAAAGATCGAGATACCTGCCAAGTATTTGTCCAATACATCCATGGGAACAAACTTTTAAAATAATGTGTCATAGCTCATTTGTAGTTCAATTCTGCATTTTTCTATGTATAAACCATGCTCAGAAATGATTAGAAACTTCAGCATATAGTAGTCTGAAATCAATTTTCAAGGCGCAAAAATATTAAAAACTAAATAAAGAACAGTTCCAGTCGCTATCTTCTCAAAAATATATAGGGCCATTTTCTTACAGAAACTGTCCTCATCCTTTTACTACAATATATAGCACATATATAAAGCATAGTTCTTATGACAAAACCTAAGAATTTTTTTCTTCCTTCAACTTCACACATCAGCTGAGCACAAACAATTGCATGGCTATAAGAAACGTGGTTAGAAACGTTCCTAAGGAAGTAAGGGTCCTTCCTAAACTCGAAAATATTATGAAAAGAAAATAATTTTTTTCAAGAGGATCTAGTGGGAATCTATATGATAGAACAAAAGACATAATCTTGCAAGATCGGATGAATTCTTATATGCTCTTATGAAATCTTTCAAGATCTTGTCACTTCTTGCACGATTATACAATAGCTTGCGAAATCTTGTTGCAAGAAAAATCATGTGAAATCTTGTAGTATCTTCTAATATGACTTTAGAAGATCTTCTATGATCGTACAAGACCATATTTTAGGATTCTTCGTCATGAGAGGTAATAGTACAACCTCACTTTGTCTAATTCAAAGATAGACAATGTAAACGTGATGGGAAAGAGAAATCTACTCAGCCTACCTCTCCCTTCTCTCAGCAGTTGAGAGAAAAAGTAGATCGTGCTGGTGGTCCAAAAAGTACAGGCACGACGAGTGATACATCATCATCACATCGCATAGCCGAACTAGCTAAAAACAACGAACTCGAGTATCAGATTATCGCAGAAAATAATTTAATAAAAGATCAAGTGTTAATGTTTCGTGATCAGGTCAAAGAGATTAGTGCAAGGTTGCAGACAGGCGATAGTATCATTGAGCAAGTTGAAGTATCAAACAAACGAGTATATGGTTAAAATATCAACAGCACTAACAAAGATCGAACAATTGCTAGGTAGCAAATTTATTTTATTAAGTTAAGAACAACAACAAGCCATCGCGAAAGAACGAGCAGAACGACAACCGAGAATATAACAATCATTCCCATTTTACACAACATCTTGAAATAATGAGCTCTATTAGCTCAGATCAGCAACTATTTAGTTTAACTTCAACAGTATTTAAATAAAGTACTATGTAATGATGCATTTCTAACAGTTGATTCATGCATCATTCGAAAGTTCTTTTTTTCTGCATACTGCAATCCAAAAGAGTTACTCAAAGATTCTTTTACATTTCTTCGAATTATAGTTTCATAATAAATGTAGTATCAGAACAGTAATAAGCAGTAAAAATATTTTCTGGAGGTTATTATTTAAATGTCTCACTTTAGTTTTGAAAACGCTCGGAAGAATTCAGGACCGAAAAGTTTTCGGTGACATTTTTTGATTCAAGAAACATTTGTCAAATAATTTTTACTTTATGACGAAAATCAGTATTTTCGACATGCTCCCAACACTGTGTCAATGTTCTGAATGGACACATTTTTGCCAAAATTTTCATGATAGGTCTAAAAGTTCGCAGAAAAAGTTGTGTATAAAGTGGTCGATATCCTAGATGGTGGGTCGATAGCCTGAAGTGGTCGATACTCAAACACAATATCAAAACTTTGTTCTTTCTTGTTGAAGAATTGCACTGGAATTTATTTTATTATTTACTCTCTTAAAAGGATATCAATCATACATTTTGCCATGGATGTCTCTCTATTAAGAGATGGTACAATTTCTGACTTTTCTGTAGTGGTCTTCAAATGAAATGTTGAATTACCTATTGGTACTCTTGACATGTATTACCTTTTAATTGTTACTTGGCTCTTTAAATTCAACTGTTCTAGTTTGCATGGTATTTGTTACCAATCAAATATCTTCGCATTTTTAGTTGGTCGATCAAAAGATCGACTCGTCCATTTTCAAGCGTTATTTCAAGTAAAGATAGAGTTGAACGTTTTTGAATTTGTGTTAAATTAATCTAAAAAAAGATAGTTACATATCACTGGACTTTGAAATTTTCAAATCCGATTTTAGTCAGAGGGAAAAAAAACTAAAAGAGCCTTTTATCTGTTTCCGGTTCAAATGAACATCTCTGTAGTGCAAATAGCAGCGCAACTGAAGTGCACTGAATCGGTTGGACTTGTGATTTGTTACCAAATACTAAGATAAAGAAATAATTTCAAAGAGTGGAAACATACATTTATGGGTGCCAGAGAGGATGAAAAGTGAAAAAAAGTTCAGTTGAAGAAAGACGAACGACAACAACAACGTTTTAACCGAACAATATATCCGAATTTAAATGATTAGATTGTCTTGTTATTATTATTCTAATATATCTTAAATTATTTTATTCTATTCGTCTTATCACAATTACGAATGTCATTACACAAAGATACAACGTTTACAAGTAAATATTTTAGCATTGTTGACCTGTTTGGCATAGAGTCGATCTATACTGAAACGCTGCACTCGTCTTCAATTTCGTGTGATGCTACTAACCAAAGAATATTAGGGACAACAATACCAGGTAGTGTACGGTAGCTAAATGTACTAATAATACTCTAGTAGACGCCGCACAGAGTGTTTTAAAGCAGTGCAGTCATATCACCAATGTTAAGAGATACAAGTTAGCGTATCTCTACTCTGGACAGCTTTGTATCCTGAAAAGAGTTTTATTGGAACTGCGTGATTATCTTGAAATATGTACCTGTCTATAGGTTTCTAAGAACTTTAAAGTTTCCTCGTTTAGCGAAATCAGCATTTCCAACAGAAGATGCCATAAATATGCTCTTTTGTTTGTTTCAATCATCTGTAGTATTTACCTCCGGTATTAACTGCCAACGCATCTCAGCCATGTTCTAGTAAGAGTATCTATCATCTTTCTATTGATACTCGGTAATATTGTTCTATAATTACCTGTTCAGACGAACATGATTTCTCAATCACTTTTTTCTTCTCTACTGTTTGTGTTATAATTTAAGTCATGATTCCTACCAGGACGTATCGATCACGTACACATCTAGCCGAAAATAACCAGTCATAGTCACGCACGTTCTTTTCTTTCGCAAGTGATAGCTCTCTTTCACTTTTTACATCTTGAAACTGCTTTTTCTGCGAGACTAGTACTTTCAATACAACAACAAAAGTATATTAGACCAATCTGAAAATTAGAATAGAATATGAATCTCGGTAGCTGTTGAATGAAGTCGCTTAAGTAATCATCTTCAGTAATCTTTTTGTGAAATGATCATGAAAATGAGGTGTGAATTTATTTCTGAAAATGTTTTATTGTAAACACAACACTATAATGTATGAGATAGTGCTTAAGAAAACTTGAGAAAGAAATGCGAACGCGGTGTGGCCGGATATACAGGAATTATATTTTGTGAACTTCTACGACCAGTTTCGCGGAAACTGGTTGAATGGATCAGAAGTTGTGTCGAAAAACAGACGTGGTAACGGACTTACAGTAAAGAGAATTTTTCTGGATGATTTCTGGTCACTAAGAAAGTGTCTCCAATTAGACTTGATAAGATAACTCTTTTACTTAGAAATGACGCTAAAGGTTTTAGCTTTCTGAATCACTATCTGGTTTTGTTATCAAATACCTCCCATGCAGATGAAAAAGTTGTACGAGGGATGCAGGAAGTGCTCGAAAACTGATCCTCTTGGAAGGCTAAAACGCTCGAAAAATGAGACTTCAGATCCTCGATATAGGCTATCGATTTCGAGCCCGCTATCTCTTGAAGGCTCGTTACCTATCTGAAATCCGGGAGTTCGAAGTCCATAACCCTTCGAAAGCTTATACCGAGGATCCAACGTCTCATTTTTCGTGGAGTCAGTCGTCGGCGAGGGCCCATCGAAGGCATTTTAAACTTTAATATTTAAGCATATGTAAACTGACAGTAAGTTGCTTAAAACTTTAAGTTTTAACAAAATTATTCGACTTTTACTTGATGTTGCGAAATAGTACTTCCGAACAGAATAGAAGACCCCGAGTCTTTTAATGTATCCAGAAAAGTCAGAAATTGTACCATCTCTTAAGATTTTGGGATTTTTGCTAGCTATATTAGTAAATCAAAGAATAGATGATATACAGCAATATGAAAATTGTCCTTTTGTTTCTGTTTCTTCTCTTTTGTTCTTCCAATGTACTTTTCATTTTTGTTCAAAATAAAAATTTCCTCAAAGCAATTTTGCTCATTTTCCAGTTGCTCAAAACACATTTGCTCATCTTTCGTTTGCTCAAGGCCTGTTGCTTAAATAAATTTTTGCTCAAAATTTTTTTGTTCGTTTTCTTTTACTAAAAGTCATTTTGCTCAAATTCGAGGTTACCAAGACTCTTGATTCGCACAGAAAATGGTTCTTCGCCCTCACCCGCTCATTGTTGAGCCACGTATAGAAACATAGAATCAGGGTGGCCAAACGGATTGCTACGATCAATGAATTTCTCTAATCAAATTTTATCAGGAGAATGCGTTGATCTTAACGCTCCGGTTGGTTACCCTCGACAGAACTTGCATTCCTTGACAGTCAGGAGTTCAACCAATGAATTTTCAGACTACAGCCTCTACAATGATGAAATAAGCACTTTTGGACAGTCATATAATCGGTACGCATGACGTCACGCTGAGTACCGTGCATACATGTTCTTCATGCATACCAATCGTAACAGAGATCATGCTCGCCGTGCGTACACTGCGTACACACATCTGACGTCCACGTACAACAGCCGTAGCGATTGACCTAGTTCATGACTGTTCGCCATATGTGTCATAGCCATTCAATCTTTCAATGCGACATTTAGTAAGATGTAGAGGCACAAATCAAAATGAATGAAAATGGTCAATATGATGAAGAAAGAAAAAGGGTGGAGACTAACTATATACAGATAGATTCGAAAGTTGACTGAATTTAAAAGTAATCAGAGAAAGTTAAAACACCAAATTTTAGATATTTATACGGTATTTGTATTTTATTTAGGGTAATGACTGTGAACATGATGCATCCGATTTTTTAATAAGTCAATTAATCGATGAAGATACTATATTCACTTTGTAAACTATACAATGTATACCATGTAATGCGATAATGATGATTAATTATCTTATCGAAGAATATATGTTGTATGCACTGTTAACTAACACGTGACTAATAGTTATCTTGTAGACGGAAGTGGGCAATTTTTGAAAATGCCCTCACCTATTAATTATAGGTGAAATAACTCAATATATGCTAAGAGCTAAGCATATTATAATAATAGCATGAGATAGTTGATCTACAACTGCTGGATTTTCGAATCATCTTACTTTCAACAGTGAGCAATCAGCTGTGGAAAAGGATTGGCTAATTCAAGCACAAAATAATTTCTTCTGGTAAAAAGAAATCAAGCTCTTTCGTTTCATTTTGTAGACTTAACGAGAAATGAACGAAAAGGCGGCGAGATGCGATGCTATCAATGTTTTGGGTACACTTTACATAAGAAAAAGAGAATTATAACAGGGGTATTTGCTTATATTAGAAAGAGTATTATACAGCAAGTCTTTCCTCAAGCTTCAATCTTAATCTTCGCTCAAAAGCAGATTTGTTCTATCGATCAAAATTTTATTTCCAAATTTTTCCTAACAAAAATCGAATACGATTTCTTCCAATGAGAATTAGAAAAATACTTAGAACTAAGTTTAGATTAGATTCAGTATTCTGGAAAAGAAAACAAGATCACGGTACAGATTTTCGTTTCTTCACTTGTTGAAGTAAGAACGAACGATGATTAGATAGTGTTCTTTATCTTATTTCCTTGCTATTAGTTTAGCAAAACCAAATAGCTGTTTAGCATAGGTGATGATTTTGCTTAGAATAAGACGGTCTTGTAGATAATGCTGATAGCAAAAATAATTCTTTTTATATCGCTAGGTTTTAAGTATAATTATTAGATGACTTTGAATTTTTTTATAAACAACTATATATCTTTTTTGTTTTAGATTTTTTGCTTGCTAGATATTTTCTTCTCACAAAGCATAATTAAAAGTAAATAAACATGTCGGGTGTTTCGAAAGATCATACGTCAGTACGGTAAGTCATTGCATTGTTTATCAGTCTATCGTATCGATTATCTCATGCTTTTTGTTTTTTCTGTTCAGTGTTGTCGCGCCTCCCGGTGGTAAAAGTTTCAATATTTTTGGTACGTCAGAACAAGAACAAGCACAAACAAATAAAAAAAATCATATGGTTTCCGATATATTTGGTTTGGTTAATAACGGAGAAACGCAAAAGTATACAATCATAATGGGTGAAAATCATTTCTAATGTAATTTAAAAATACGTTTATTTTATATAGATCATCACGTGGTCGAGATAATTCTGGCATACATATATTTGGTGGCAAGGATGAAACCGATCATGTTGTAACAAAATCATCAACAGTTTATTCTGATAAAAATAAGTCAAATATATTTGATGGTCCACAACAACAACAGCAAACACAAACAACAAAGCCCGATCGTCAACGTTCAAATATATTTAATAGTCAAAATGAAATAAATGAAATAAATCATCAAAATAATAATCGTGAAGCAGATTTGCATAAACAAAATCAAATGCGTTCAAATATATTTGGCACCAACGATAGTAACGGAAATAATGATCATGTTCAGAAAACAGCAGGAGTATATTCAGAAAAAAATAAATCGAATATATTTGGAAATAATAATGAAAATGATCAAAAAAAAACAGGACGTCAAGGAATAAGAGGTAAGTATCAAGCATCATACAATAATTGATAAAGTGAATTGTTATGGAAAAATATTTACTGTTGAAATTGACAGATTTGCAGAGCAGACTAGACTCTATGCGCTGTAATTTAGCTCTTATAGCATCAGTAACTATCAACAACAATTGCAATGTTTTTAGTTTTTATTGTGCAAAATTATTTTCGTTCTTTTCAGATCCAAACGCATCATTGAGTGAGTGTGTGGTTGTTTATTTTAGTCTGAAGCAAGAACAAATAGGCATTTTAGGAATTATGGATTTATAAAACGTTTCTATTTACTTTCTGTCTCTTTCTTAATTTTACTATCTATGAACTATATAGATACCAAGGATAATTATTTGAAACTATCCTTAATAATACAGATAGAATAAAAAATTAAAACTAAACATTATCTTAGAAAAATCAGATTATTCTTTGATTCATTGTATAGAGAGTTTAAACCCTACACAAATGAAGAGTATTCAAGTTTACAACCTTATTATTGAATTATCATTTTGAAAGAGACGGATAGTCTACAGAAAGTAAGCAGAAAATTTCTCTAATCAATTTTGAGGTGTAGCGAAGAAATGATATTTCTTTCTGGAAAAAGTTTAAATTCATTTCTCAAATAGTAGAAGGCGGATAAAGATGCTTTCTGTCCTCTGTGTGCGTAGCGTTTGTTAACAAAAACACCGATTTGGTCACTTTGACTACTTGTTTTCTGTGAATTAACGAATTTTAAGCAGTTAAGATGTTAAATTGTTTTAGAAACTATTTTTTGTTGTTATTATCGTCTGTTTCCATTTATGCATGCTCTTTTTAGGCTTTTAAAAAACATGTACACATTCGGCATTGTGTATTTCTCCTATGTCATTTAGTGCCATATTTGGTTTAAAAATGAAAACGAATTCGTTGTGGCAATAACAGCAGCTTATTGTGCAGTTTCGTATTTATCCTATTACAAAACAATTAGAGGTCTCTGAAACAAAATATATATGTGTATATATTTGTGGAATTGATACGCTTTTGTTGGCAAAAAAACATTTGTAAATAAGTGGAAGTTGTATTTGAGTGTCTTAGCCAAGGCTCTATTGCCTCAACAATAATCACAACATTGACTTTCACTTGTTTATGAATGTTTATAAAAGACGCTTTTTGTTATTGATAAAATTGGTTTTACCTTGCTTCTTGTGTATTAAAATACTCGCTGTGTATCTATGTACTTTATTCATATATACCAATTACTGATGTGGGTGTGTCATGTTAACGGCTGTTGCAAAAGTTTTTGTACAAATATCAAACACTGTCATTTAATTGGTCTAACGTTCTACAGAGTCAAATTATTTTTTAGTTAAAAAAGCCGAATCTAAATTACATAGTTAGCCTCTAAGACAGTGTATTTTATAAAAATCCATTGTGTTTAATTTTATATACTGAAAGTTATTGAAAAAAATTCATTTCATTTGTTCGTATCCACTACTACTCTCTCAGACAAAAAAATCTAATTTCTAGCGCGTTTATACGTTTAACATCTATAAAAAAACTTTTGCAACACCAACTAGTTAAGTTTTTTGCTTTATTGCACACTCATACGTATTAATAACAACATATATTTATATTTGTTTTTTCTATGCTTCTTGTGTGGCTTCTGTTTCCAAAAAAAAAAATACTATGCTAGTATTATTTTCATAGCGAAATTCAAGTAACGCTTTATAGTTTCCTATTATTTTTTAATTAAGTATAATAATGTTATCTTGCATATTGTTCACTAACTAACTGTTGTTTTTTTATTATTTAAAGTGGGTTATAATTGTATTACTGGTGAATATTACAACACAAATAAAAATCTTGATGTTGCTAATGAGAAAAAACAACAAGTATCGACGACTAACGATGTTCATGATCAAAATGGAGCTGATAATCATGATGCTAAAGAAAACTCGAAGGATGATAATAAGATTGAAAATGGTACTACTTTAACAACAGCAGTGGAACAAGATTTAAGTGTTAATGGATCGGATCATACTCCCAATGAGAATAGTGAAATGACAACAAATGGAGCTGCTGCTCAAGCGACAACAAACGGGGCTGACATACAACATCAACAACAAGTATGTTCGAATCGACCCTTATAATTTACTTTCGAAGTTTCTACTAGAGAGCCACTAATACATAATGAATTTACTTAGTTAAATATGGTTGAGTTTCTTAATGTAGTGTACACTCAAACACAAGTTTAGTTGTTCGAGTCTGCTGACTATACTGTTCAATGATGATCATATATATCGCCGTTTACCTGTATGAACAAAAGTGATTTGAAAATATATAATGAACTGAGAACAGTAAATGCTATAAATACACATACTTTTCTGGAAATTATTTCCCTTAACTGATTACAAAATTTTTAATACCTAAATAAAAGTTAAAATTCTTTGGTTAGTCGATAGTTGTATATATCAGAGATCGTATTTTATTCTAGTTTCATCTCTACACATTAATTACACAACTTTTATTCAGTAACTAAATTTCTACCTTGTTTTCTTCTATAGACTATCCATACAGTCAGTCGTGTTTTGCAACCGCCTGGAGGAAAATCACATGGTCGTTTATGGTAAAGAAAATTCTTACACAGCAACAGCGATATATGTACACAACATCGCATCCATACGAATTTTTTGCATAACTGTCGTTCTATCATTTTTTACCTATACAGTATTATTCTCGTTTTTCTCTTCTTAATACAATGGTTTTTTCTATATCGTACATTAGCTTTTTTTGAAACTCAATGATGCTTTTTTTGAATTTTCATTGATGTTATTCAAAGATATTAACTACTTTTTATTGACATTTTTATGCATGGTGTGCATAGATACACAGTCATCACGTGTTTTTTTTTGCTCTTTCTCTTTCTCATTTATTTGTATATAAATATAAATCTCAAGAAATAAGGTTAAGAACCCAATATAGATCAGATACAACTACATTCATTTGTATGTATGTACAAGCAACGTCTGATTTTTCTCGTCTTTAGTCGTATCATTGTGCGGTGTTTCCTCTTTTACTTTACGTCTGTTCCTCACTGTGTATCTACATATTGTAATTTTTACCACCACAAAACTAGAATTTTTCATTTTTCATTTTTATGCTGAAATATTCTTATGTATGTGTGTCGTTTTTCAACATCATAATTATACTTTTTTGGAGAATGAAATTAATTGATAAATTGTTATGTTTTCGTGTGTGTGCGTGTGTGAATCTTGCCTCTAGATTAAATAACATTATTTGTGAATTTTACGCTTGCTACTTTATGTTGCGTGTCTGTGCTTTTTACTTTTTGCTGTGCATTTATATGTATGTATTAACCAAAGCATAAAGTTTCTTATTCTTAGTTAAATAAATTTTTGACAGAATTACTTTTTCAACTATCGACGAAAAATAGCTTTTTACTTGACTAGTTTTTCGGAACTAGTAACCTGTTGCTGAGTTGTACTGCCTTGACTTTGTATGAAAAAGTGCAACAAAATCGAACTCAAATTTAGAAGAACTTTATCTTTGATAGTTAAAAAAATGTCTTCTTGTTTCTTTTTAATCTTTCTACCAGCGAGATATGGCTAAGTTTAACTTTTTTTATTTTAGATATGAAAAAAAGCTGATATTTTTCGAGATTTGGCGCTGCTCGCCTTTTAAAGATCTGAATGAGAAACAAAGATAATTAAATAATTGCATAGGGTATGTTGTACTTAACTAAAACTGCAGACTTTAATTGTGCAGTCCGCTTTTTTTTCTTGTTTAAGTGCAGAAACTATCAGAAAATGATGTCCAACGGTACGTTAGACAATGAAATGTATGCATCGCCATTTCAACAGGTAAACACTAGTATATTCACGTTTCTTTGCGTTTCTTTAACCCAGAAATACACAACATAGAACTGTGTAAGAGAATTTATGCACACCAAGAAACATATGTGAATGAGTATCTTTTCACACAAATCCACTAGGGGGATGGCTTTCATGAACACAGTCTGAAACAAGACTGTCTATCTTAACCACATGTAGGCTCTAGACTTGTATTCATTAGCGGCCATTATTTGACCGTACTCTTTAGAAGAATAGTAGTTTTTCTTCAACTTCTTGTTGTATATTGTTAAAAATACGTTTAAAATGACGAAGTCCAACAAAGAGCAAATTAAAACTTATATGAGAAATAATGATCAATTAATTAAATTCATAAAACTCAAAGAAACTGTCAAATCTGGAACCTGAACCAAACATAAACCCGAAAAAAATTCTTTTTAAAGACGAATCTGGGGGTTCGTCAGGACTCTGCTTAGTACTAGCTACTTCCTGAATATCTAGAAAATGCTCATATATACCATTTGATCCAGTAAAGCAAAGCGATGATTGAGTTGTCGATACATCCATGCGTTAAAATCAGTGGCGTATTGTCTCATATGAAAGGAGAAAATGTTTGGAAAAGCTTGCGGATGATTGCGATTGCGATGATTTAATTGGTCGTTTTTAGCCTCGTTTCAATAATTTTCACACCACACCTCCCCGAATCGGTCCGTCCTATTATAATTCGAGTTATTCTCAACCAACACTTTTGACGAGAGAATCTCCACTTGGTGGCAATGGTACAAGTACGAATAATAGTGCTTATTTAGCGGAATTACATTCACAATCAGTTAAATATTCATCGCATGTAAGTGCATTATTAGTAGAAGATTTAACATGAGTTCATCATGTTTAATAAATTTAGAACAATAATGTCATTGGTAGCTCAAGACTTGCACATATTGGAAATGGTTTATATGGTGGAACAAATTCGCTGGGACCAGTCTCAAGTCATGGTAAGACGATGATATTTAGTATTCGCGTCTGCTTCTGAAATGGAATAAATTGAATATTATTTTAATTTGTATGCTAGAATAAATAATCATAGAATTGCTGCGCGCGGCTCATTACCCAACAGACTTTACTCTTTCTCGCATTTGGCACGTTAATTGCGTTTAGTGGTATAATTTCGTTATGGTCTTATGGGTCAAGCATGGCCATCTAACATTGATTTTGACCTTGTATTTGATGTTTTTCTTTCAGTTCGAAAAACTTTGCAACCTGCAAGTATGCTATGTTCACTAAACTCGTTTTTATTTTTTTTTTGCTTGTATTCTGCA
This sequence comes from Didymodactylos carnosus, assembly GCA_905250885.1. Lineage (NCBI taxonomy): Eukaryota > Metazoa > Rotifera > Eurotatoria > Philodinida > Philodinidae > Didymodactylos > Didymodactylos carnosus. The sequence continues at coordinate 9,650 of CAJNOQ010001067.1, read as the reverse complement.
CGTTGAATCAATATTTGGGCAATATAATTTGTCATTCTTAAGAAAAGAAATGTGCATGCAAGTGATTTTTTAGTTAAGCTGTATCCAGTCCCATTAATCTCACTAACAAAACTTTTATTGTTACTTTTCAATTCTCTTTTAATACCGCTATATATGTATCGAAATTTCAGTTGATGCAGCTGCGACATCTCCACGCAATATATCACCTGAAACTCTTGATTTTTACCCCTATTCACAACTTCAATTACAATTAACCGAAGATGATTTATTAGCATCGAATACAAATCTTGATGAAAAAGAAAGAACAGCACCACCAGATAGTTCTTTTATTCGGCATGTCAGACCTGATTTTTCCTATTTCATGTCGGATGAACTACGGTATATAGCGCTGTTTTTATTTCTATTATGCATTATTTTATTATATTCTCTGTTGTTTTTTTAGAGCAGAAATATTGAGACGAAATCAAATGTTAATAACATGTGCAAATCTTGATGTTGCTGCCGGTATTTATTTTGAATTTTCACTTAATTCTATTAATGAATTATAATTTTTTTTTGTTTTTAGCTATGCCTGAACGTGTTGGTGATTATTACAATTTAACACCATTGGATAGTAGTCAAGCAAATGTTGCTCATAAATCACGAACATTTCGACATCAAACACTAAGTTATAAGGCAACTCATATACGTACAAATGCTGTATGTTATTTAAAACGAATAATGGGTAACTAAAAAACAATTGAACAAAAAATCAATATATGATATTCTTTTTCCTTCATCGTTTATTATGATTAAGGATGTAAATTACCAACAACACGACAATATGAAATATGCGAAATATGGAAAAAGTTAGCTCACGCCAACATTGTACAACTACGTGATGTTTTTCTAACAAAAGATTTTGACGACGATCAAACATGTAAGGAAGATTAGAAAAAACACAAAGAAATATAATTCAAATTCTCTTTTTCTGTGTTTGACTTGTAGCGGTTGTGTTTGTGTACGATTTTATCCCATGCTGTGAAACATTACAAAAACGTCATTTCAGTTCATCTAATATACTGTCAAAAGGATGGTCTAATCCGTATAATCTAGATGGAAAAGATCGACCATTTAGTGCTGGCAAAGGTAAATCATAGTCTTTTAATATTCACTAAGAAAGGCATCTAGTCCGAGTTTTTAGGAACAACTCAAGCTGGTTTATTAGCTGAAGCACTTATTTGGGAATATGTTGTGCAAATATCATCGTTAATCCGCACAATTCATTCGGCCAATCTTAGTTGTCGATGTTTACATCTGTCACGTTTACTTGTCGACGGTGATTCGAAAGCTTCTCGAGCTAAATCGAGGTACCAATTCTTCCTCTTCTTCTTCTAATGATATCTTATCTCGTTGTCCATGTTCTTAAGGGTATGGTTAAGTGGTGTTGGAATCGCTGATATTTTAGATGTTGGAACAAATGGACAAACACACTCTCTGCTCGTTCAACATCAGGTACATAATTTCTTTCATGCGACGTTATTTTTTTCGTTGAGACTGATTTTTCTCTTTTAGCAAAGTGACTTACAAGATTTTGGTCGACTTGTATTGATGTTGGCATGTAATTCAATTGTTGGAGCACAAAAAGAACATCTACAAACATCACTGGAAATTGTACATAGAAATTATTCACTCGATCTGAAAAATTTAATTATGTAAGTGGAATTGACCTTTGAATTAGCTTACAAAAGTAAAAAATTTAGATGATAACGGCTTAATTTAGCTTTCTATAATAATGATTGCCTACTATGGCAAAAGAAACGAGACTAAATGATTTGATCTGATTAACTAGTCCTACTTTCTTCTTCTTAATAGTTTAAAGTCGTTATTTCTGTTTTAAAGCCATTTTTTATCGTTAAATAATCGACCAATGAAAAATATCAATGATGTTATGCCAATGATTGGTGCAAGATTTTATGCACAAATCGATAGCCTGTATATTCGAGGTGACATTATTGAAAATGAATTATCCAAAGTAAGCAGACATTTATTCTTATAACAAGGACTATTTTATCCGTTTTATTGTTTAGGAGATTGATTGTGGTCGTCTATTTCGACTTATCTGTAAACTTGATACACTTCTCGAGCGTCCAGAGTAAGTATGCCGAAAATACTGTCAGTAAAGTGTTAGTTTATCACCAAATCTGACACATTCTGTGATAGTTAGTCTCTATAAAAACTTATCTATATTCGTTTTTTTCTTTAGACATGCATTAAATCAAGCATGGAGTGAAACGGGTGATCGTTATATTCTCAAATTATTTCGTGATTATGTATTTCATGGAGTTGGTTTCAATGGTGAACCTATTTTGGATTTGGCTCATATTGTACAGTGTTTAAATAAGGTATTCTAGCGAAAATGCATTTTGACACTTGTTTTCTCCTCACTCAAAAGTATTTAATTTTGTTTTTTTTAAATTTAGTTTGACGGTGGTTCACACGATAAGATTTGTTTAACATCACGTGATGAACAAAACGTCATGATTGTTAGCTATAGTGAATTACATCAAGCATTTGAACGTGCATTTTCTGAGTTAATGAATTATGGTACATCAACGTCTTAAGTTTTGTCCTTCTGTTGTTTGTCCATAACTGATTTCTTCGTATTGTTGTTGTTGTGCGCACAATTTACAACGAAGAATGAATTTTTATTTTTATTTGCTGTATTTCGTGTAAGATAACGTTTTAAAGATCTGTAATTATTTGTCTGTATCGTTTAATCTCATATACGCATCGTTCTCTCTTTTTATCTTCAGTGTGTTTTCTGCCGTCGTCGGGTGTACATAAAAATATGTAGTTTTTCGTTCGTTTTTTTTTGCTTCTATCTCCATAGTTTGTCTGAAACGATTTTTGTGTAATATATTTACGTCTCTATCTATTTTTCTCTCGCTCTATGTCGTTATTCGATGAATGTTCACTGTTCTTTTATATTAAAACAAACAAACAAACGCGTCCTCGGCAGTCAGATTCATGGTAACAAATTTTTCTTCGAAACAAATGTTGTTGTATCATTATCTTTTCTTCTTTAAGAGGCAATAAATTATTTTTAAAAATAAATAGAACAGATATTCTTCAATTGACAAAAAGAATATTTACAGACTTCTAATATATTATGGTGATTTCTTTGTAAATTTACGACCATTCATTTTTTAACATGTTTCTCTGTCACATTAGACTTTTTATTACAATTGACTATGATATTTAAAAAAATGTTATTTTTTGAACAACAATGACTGTCATTTTAGAGCTAATCAAAAGTTAAAAGTGAGAATTTTGTTTAGTATAATCTTGATAACGACAAAGTGTATTGCCATAAGGTACCCATGATTTATGATTAATGACAGTGGCATTGCGAGCATCGAAACATCGATACGGATTACTAAAAATGACATATATTTACTATCGATATTGACAACAGCTTAAAGAGAATGTTTTTCACTTACGTGACTGGTTCGATTCTGTTTGATATACCCCTTGTGAGATAAAACGGTTGTTTGTCCGTTTGAAACTAAAAGAAATGACCAATTTCAGAAGATAAGCTGTTTATTATCAGATTCAATCTTTCTTTCTTTTTCTTAGCAAATAGTAAAATTTCTGATCTTCAAATAGGCACATCGATATGTCTAGGATACTCACTGTGTAACGACCACTTTGGTTTAAACTCATGTCATATTGAACTTTATTATTTCGAAAACACAAATCATTAACGTCATCCGGTGTTGGATAAACAATTTCAAATCGTTCTGGACAATGATCTAAAAATTTTGACCATTCTGCGCTTGTTCGTCTGCAAGAAACATAGACGATGAGGTTTTATCCACAAAAAAATGAATATTACTTACGTTGTATGATTTGGTACGGTTTGAGGACGATTATTACCGAAACTATAGTGACTCTAAATATACAATAAACAACTCTACTTAAATTTCTTATTATCTATCGTATACTACTTCTGTAGTTTGTCCTGCTGTTCCTGGTCTTTGTGTCTGATGTGTTGCATAATATTTTGGCGCTTCTTTAAACCATTCTGAAAGATATTTCAAAAACTGATTTTCATCTAGAGCTTTAATAGGCGCTCTTACAAACCTGGTCCGAGGTAGGTATATGCTCCACAATGGTAATCAGATTTTCTTCGTGCATAATTATCCGTTTGCTTATTCCAATGTCCCGCAAATAATGGATTATAAACGGTTGTACTACATTCTGTTAAACGTGGTTTGGGATAAATAGGATGTCTAAAAAGAGTAGTTTTAACTATTTTAGTGAGTACGCTAAAGAGACACTTATACATCCTATAGTCATATGATGAGAATAGTAGAGAAACATGATCCGATATAATAACATCGAACTGGAAACGTAATTTTAGTGGATGATAACAGTAAAAGTATTTAAGAAAATTAAAAGCGTCAAGATTGATATTTATATGATACTAATTACAGAATTACTGAGATAATAATACTCAAATCATTGAGATAACTCAATAGCTTAATGTATAAAAAAAATCTCTTTTCCAATGTACTTATCTATACATTGACGGGTCTGTTTCCTTTTTCGTATACAAATTCACATTTAAGTGATATTTTTGCTATTTTTACCTCATTTAATAGCATTTGTGAATTTAATGTACAGTCTCATTTAGTGATCCTTTTCTAAAATTTTTTTTTAAATTAATCGAAACTTACCGTCCTACGTAAGATGGTATTGATGGCAATGGTAATATTCGATTGAGATGCGTAGCCGAATCCGTAGTGCCAAATTGGGTCATTTTTTTCTTTTTTATTAAAAATGTCTATCTATTGTCGTTTGACGTTCAGTTTTTAATAAGAAAAATAGAATAAAAAAGAACAACAATCTGAGAATTTGAAGAATGTTTTTTTCAAAAGTACAGGATACATGCGAGAACAAAAAAACTATCAAATAAATGTTTTTTAAACGTCGATTACAAGAGTCAATAAAATACTACAGTTACCAGGTGTGAAGAAAAAAAATTGAAAAATTAAAGAGCATTATATGTTGGAGCAGAGCAGAACCTTTACTATTAAGTGTATGTTTGTTTCTTCTTTATACAAGAACGATTTAGTGATCGTGGAAAATAATCCTGAAAACAAATTCATCTATGTCATAAATAGTCAAATGTCTCACTTACCAAAAACATCTATTATATAGTAGTTTGTCAATTTTTTTAAAGACTTTATAGAAAACTCAAAAATCAGTTTACGCGAAAAGGTGTTGAATATGAAAATCTTCTGTCATATACGATAATGAACTGCAGTTATACCATATCTCCGTGTTACTCGTCATAAGAATGCTGATTTAAATGCTAGATTTTATGTGGAAAATTTCTGTTACATACACATTTTATGAAAAAATACAAAATATTTCATAATACATCTACGAAAAAACAAGATAGGTTCTGAGAAGTAACAAAAATTTCTGAAACAGCTCTAAAGAACGAAAAATTCTATAAGATATATCGATCTTAGCTTAAACAATAAAACAAAAGCTTTTTTTCTCTCTTTTCAACAGGATTCATTTTAATATTAATGGTAATGAGTACTATTATTTGCAATCTGTATATGTACATGAGAGAAAGAGAGTAATTAAATCAATCAGTGAACATTTACGATGAAGTATTGTCTGTCGCTGAATGATTGTGTAGTCATATTTTTAATCTTGTAAGATTCATTTTAAATCATGAATACTTTTGTACAATTAATATTCTTACAGAAGCATATTCTGTTTTTTCTACTCTTCAAATTGTCAATTTTAAATAAACTAAACAGCAATGTTACATCAACTGTTTTATCCCAATATTTGGCATTAGCGCCTTTATTAACGACCATCACACGACGAAACTCATTCACTAGTACACCGAGTGAAAGAAATTTGCTAACAAATCTAAGTGATGATGAAATTAAAGAAAGATGGAAGAGAAATGGACTGTTTAATGACATGTTTAGTTCAATTCGTACACTGGAGACCAACATATTTTCTAGAAGAACAATGTAGGATCACATCATATTCTTCTACTACTGAAAACGTTAACATATATTCATTACTTCTAGGATGTTTCCTGGACCGAGCACAGCATACATGAGGACGAGAGTGAGCATCACAGCGCGTATGCTAGCATCATTAATAATTATACTTTAATAATTTTCAGATAACTCTACAAACTGCAACATGTAAGAGAACACATAATTCTATCCATTGTATACCCTTCTTTACTGTCTTATTTCTATAATATATGCTTTTGTTTTATATTTTAGTCTTTCCCACACATTCTGTAGAACTTATGCGCACAAATAAAACGCTTTCGTATTGTATTACCAGTAAGTAAATAGGATGTTTATGTTTTTAGATCTCAAGCAGGAAAGCAAGAAACTTTCTAGGTGAACATAGTTTTGATTAATTCTTTAATCCTGATCACAAATCTGATGCCCATTGCTGCTATTAGAACTTTCGAGTACTGTCCTATGGAAGCTAAGTGTCTCATCAAGATATGACTTATGAGTTGCTAAATACTGTAAAATTTTGAATATGCACTCTCATAAAAACTTGTTCAGTCTAAAAATTTCTTCACATGTGTAACTCGATCTACTGTACAAATAACTGACACATCAGATTTCTTTACTTAACAATTTTGGGTAGAGCCTAAGAGGTCTGATCTCTACTAGACAGCGCTTTAGAAATTAACAGCAGCAACGGACATCAAAGTCATAATAAGCGTTAAACATTACTCATGAAAAACTATATTTCATACAAAAAATAATTTATCATCCAGCAATTCCTCTGTAAGTTAGGACAATGTATAACGTCTATTTTTTGTATAAGAAAAAAATCTTTATTTTCTATCTATTAATAATATGAGCACTGTTTTGCTAAGATATTACCAGATAATATCAGTCAGTTTCAGTGACATACTATGTTCTTGTTTTTTAGATGTTGGTCAATGTTTTACATCATTAATGATAAAACGACCATATCAAGAAGCAACATCTTTCTGTTATCAAAGTACATTACGTATATTCACATTATTCTCGCTTTTTAAAATAAAGTGAACAACAATTTTGATCTTATTCAAATTTGTTTTTACCATACCCTGAAAAAAGAATTGCTCTGCAAGTATTCATTCGATTTATATGTTGTATATAGAAAGGAAAAACAAACAAATCTTTATTCAGAGTTCAAAAACTCCAAGCAGGCTGAGTGTCTGTTTGTACACACTTGAAACTACATCGCTCTTTGGTTTTATGTTTACGATGAGATCCATTGTGCTGTTGATTTTTCAAATTATGTAGAAAAGCAATAATGGCATTATATATTATAGCCACTTTTCCGTTTGTAGGATGGCAGTTCGATGGATCTATTAAACCCAGATATATACAGCAAGTATCAGCTGAAGAGTATGATCCCAAAAAACACAAACAACCAACCTTAGTTGATGACGCTTTTATAGAAAATTGGCTAGAATGGAAACTTGAAAATTTTTATGGATTTCAATACGTAGACGTACGTTTTTATCAAAATCTTTTTATTTTTATTTGACTATGCGCATCATCGCTGAATGGTTTAGATGTATATGATGAATGTAAAAAATGGAATTCGAATCTGTCCCGAACTGTATATGAATAACTATTTTAAACGGCCTTGGTGTCATTTATCATGGTCCGAGCCATCTCCTTCTCCTTCGTTGTCAATATTGCCATCACCTGACAGTTCGATAGTTTTCGCACCCTCAGATGTCGAACTCGGATCAACTGAATCAACTTTAGAGGATACCACCATCAGTCCTGCTGAGGACCCACAAAAAACCGGCAATATTATCACAACCAGCACGTTCATCATCTCCACAGATCCAGTACTTTTACAACCCAACATAACCGACCCTATTCTACAACGAACACCTCATCCAATTTTGCCGCTCAGTGTTTATAACACAAGTGTAATTACTATTCAGCCTGATAAAGATCTTATCCAAATAAAAATTGCTATTAACTGGACATGTCCTCGAAACCACACAGAATTTGTTTCTATACCATCTCAATGTTCATCATTTCTTGTGTGTATCAAAAATCAAGAAGAACCAGCATGGGTAAATAAGAACTCAATTATCTTAGATGATGAGTTGTTTTCAAACAACATTAATATCTTCTAGATTGCTAACTGTCCACCAAAAATGCATTTTAGTCCACGAAGCAGAATATGCGTTTTAGATGAGAATGTACGTATATAACTTGAAGTGTTAGTCTTGAAAAACTATGAGATATCTTCTGGACTTCCAGAATGTTGTAAGAAAGTGAAAGACAGATTTATAAATGTTTTCATAGCCTTTATATAACATTAAAACAATTGAAAAAATATATATCCTATACTTAAAGTAGGAAAGTTCAAAAACTTTTACTCAATTAAATTTTACAAATGTTCGCTCGTTCGTCCACTTCTGTTGAACGAATCTGTAACTATAAAATATCCTCTCTTCCAGGTATGCGCAAAAGATTTACTGCAATACAATTTTCGTTTACATTATTTACATAAAAGACCAGTTATAATAGGTGATTATAAATCGATTATACTGTCGGTTTAATAAACAATGTAGAAACCTGTTTTATCAAGATTTCCTCGAACTATTATTATAGAATTTTTGGACGTACTTTTTCAGGGAAAGATCAGAGTCTTGATTGCCGAATGGCAAAAATCGCAAGTCTCAAAAATTTATTTAAAATATGTTCGCCACTTTAATTTTAAACGGACAGTAACCTGAATTACGAAAGTTTTGAGGAAAAGTGTTCAGCTATTTTTTTTGCTTCCAGATTAAACACAGTTAGAAAAAACTGAACGGAGTGGACTGTAATCAGAATTTTGTGCTCTTTCCAATTATGATCTCACGAACCTTTGCCGTGTTTATATGTGAAGAAAAAAGTTCTTGAGATCATAGTTGGAAAGAGCACAAAATTCTGATTACAGTCGACTCCGTTCAGACTTTTCTAAATGTGTTTAATCCGGAAAAAAATAGCCAAACACCTTTGCCCGAAACTTCGTGACACTTGTTAGTATGTCTTTTACAAATGGCTCTGTATGTTTAGATAGATCGATCGCACTCTCTTGTAGCAAATCACCTCAGTTTCGACTACTGCCTCACGAAGAAAATTGTAACTACATCTCTTACTGTTCTCCCAAAGCATCCTCGTTGACATGGGGTTATAGTCCATGTCCATTGGATTTTCCCTACTATGATTATAAAAGAGGTTTCTGTTCCAATGATCAGTCGGTAAGACGCTAGACATTGCTTTTCAGTTATAATGTATTATCATATTCATTCATTTCTTAGGTCTGTCCGCAATTTAAAAGATCCATCTATTCAAAAAAACATGACGTTCTATCACCAGTAACACTATCACCATCACCATCATCACCACCACCACCATCAATAACAACGCAAAAAATAGCAAGCGAACTAATAAAAGTAGGTATCTTAAGAATCATTTTTATACTGCGTTAATTCTCAGCGTGTGCAATTATTATTTTTCTTTCAACAATCTACTATTATATATTTATATGAACTGCTACCTTTTTCCTCCTAGCTAAATCCATTGCATATAATTTTAACA
>CAJNOQ010001066.1:0-36536 GCA_905250885.1 Didymodactylos carnosus | reverse complement strand
TTATACAGTCCACGATAGTTACTCTTAAAGGTGACATAAGATTCCTCGTTAAAAGCCTTCTAGTTCAAAAAAAATAAAACTTTTATAACATGGTCCCTATAGGGACCAAAGGGCAAGAAAGGGTTAACGTCGGCGAGCTCTTATGTAGCGATTTCTATATAAAGAAAGAGTGAAAAGTAAAACTTTTGATACGAGACCTCTCATAATAAAGTGTTTCTTAAGGTAATTGACATACTGATTTCACTATGTTTTACCCGATTTTCTCTTCGGGAATAATCCAAGTACTTGCAGTTTTACTTGACAAGCACTTAGTGCTTGTCAGGTAGAAAATCAAGTACTTGCACGCTGAACAAGTACTTACAAGTAAATTTATTTCTACAAAGAAGACAAGTACCGGCTTCATTACGCAAGCGGAGTACTTGGGCACAAGTACGTTCTCTAGGGAGGGGCTTCTAATTTTGTGTGGACAAAGCTGAATGCTGATCACCCGCCAAGTTTGCGCCTCTTTTATTGGATGGTTCATGAGACATAAGCGATTTATGTTTTTTTCGTAAAATACCAATAGCTCCTGACCTGAGAGAGATGAAAACTTTTCTTGGTACAAAAATGCAGCCACGACTCTACTCTATCGACGATATGAATTTCGTGAGTTGACTATTAGAAGTTAGTGAAATACAGCTATTTTACGGTCAAGATTGGCTTTTTTTTGGTTGAAAATTCGAGGTTCTTTGCGAAAAAATTCACAATTCCGTCTAGGAGTATCATTTTGACTTCAAATTCGCACCAAAGACTCTACAGCGTCTGTAGATTATCCAGCCAAAGTATGAAGGTTAACTATTATGTGGTTCTGGGAATTCATTGAGGACGAGCACCCACGATTCAAACATATGTAGAAGAGCGAGGGTGAAGAACTAAGGGCCGCTCTTTGTACTATAGTATTTGCATTGAATGTACATCATAATGATGAAAAAATAATTATGGAAACCTATGGTTCCGAAAAACGTAGATGAAACTTTTGTCAGAAAGATTACACACTCACCTCTAACCTTCGCTATTTCACTTATTTTGCGTCCTTTTCACTCCCCATATATTTTCGAGCAAAACCAATAATATATTTGAGATCTGTACACAAAATTGGGTCATCCATTTCATTGAATAATCAATACGTAATGTTTACGAAAGCTATTCAGAGGGCGAAATCTCAGGACGCGAATTCGCGGCGCGCGTACTCAAAAGATTAATAAAACTGACGTATTGAAATACTTTTATCAGAAAAAGTTTTTAACATTTTGAAAAGTAGCTTAATAAACAACTACTACGATAGATAGTATTCATGATGTTTTCTACTGAACGTTCGATGCAAAATGGAAATTAATATAACAGTGACCTTTCCTCCTACTATTTTTGAACGTTTTATAGAATTTTCAATGAATATAAATCAGTGAATTGTTCCGCGTTTAACAATTTAAATAATTGTTTTCTGAACACTATCCTATCGACTTCTACCGATGGTGAACGATATAGCGACAGTTGGGATTTGTATGGTGATGTTGATAATAATGGTTGATATTCATTCAAACAATCTTTGTTACACGTTCGTTTCAACACAGCCCTTATCAATATTTTATATGTATGCCCATAACAAGTGAAAAATAAAAAACGAAAGTGAACTTAAACTAGATTTTCGGAAATCGCTCCCTGTCCCTAATGGGAATGAACAGTCCAGAATCATCTCGACTAGCTTCAGAATTAACCGTATCAGTTTTCGGAATGGTAAAATTGTTTAATCCAAGATTATAGACTTCGGCATCAAGAGTAGAATCATAGTATAATTTTCACTTTTATTTTTGTTTCTGAGGTTTGCTTGACATATTCGCATCTTTCACACTTATAATTTACATATGTGCAGTCGATATTTATTTTATTCATAATGTTATTATTCAAACAGTTCACTGAGAGAATGTAATTAAATAAAAACAATATTACGACATTCAAACTCAGTTCAATAATAAGAGCCGTTAGACGAAATTGAGAACAGCATACATATAACTAAAAAATCCACGTAATCCATACTTAACTCTACAACAGTACCTCGGATAGAGAAGAGACTGTTGGACGGACACTGTGTCTTGATATAACAAACAAAAAAGTTCATGGTAGTATGGAGCAAAAATGCTTCCTTCAGAAAATATAGGGAAGTAACGGCGCACCTATATATTTATTCTTATATTTTCAAAATAGTTATTTTAATCCTTTTTTCAATTGTTTCAGTATGATAACTCAAGTGCTGCTTTTATTAATCCATATTCGAATTGGACTTCTCCTGCAGTCGTTAAATAAAGAAACGACTGTAGATGTTAGGTTGATGACGATTTCGATAAGAATCGTCAAGAACTTCATCATTAAAACAAAAAGTGATACAATAACGGGAAGCAAACGGTTTGGTTGGACACATCCAAAATTTGGCAAACGAGTCATTCAATCAATAAAAAAATATAAACTTTGGATAGTTATCACGAGTATGATAGTGACTATAATGGCACTATCGCTTAAAATTTTTGTTTCAAAACAATCGACAAAAACGTCACCCGTACTGAATGCTCATTTATCATATGAACAAACGTTGGCCTCTGCAACATCGACAACTCCATCATTTTTCTTTACAAACATCACAGAGACAGTAACAACAACTAATAATCAACTCTATGTAAAACACTCACGGTTACTTTTAAATCGAAATAATACCGGAGAAAATGCAAAAATTTTAGAACCACAAACTGATGTAGTTCGATTTAGATATACATTTCTAGTTATTACGGTCTCAATTGCATTTGTCGTATCATTAATCATTTATATATTCTATCGTTTTTTAATTAAACAACATGAATTAGAACGTTTATTTCAACAAAGAAGACCGAAATCAATCAACACAGTTCTAGATTTAAATATCTCCAGTACAAGATCTAACAGAGATTTTTTTGAAATTCTACCATAAACGCAGAGTAATGTTAGTCGAACAGTACGTGCACAACGATTCGTACTATAAATTTCATTTTTCGTGCATCAATAAAGCACTTACTTAGTTAAAATGTTTTTTGATCAAGTTTCAAATATTGATAATTGGTAATTAGCTCTAATAATAAAAATAGTTTGTCAGCGTTGTTCCTGTGGAGCCAAAAGTGTGAAAACTTCCGTGACTTTTACTAGGGGCAGCAAGCCTTCTGGCAAAAAAACTGGCACGACTATATTTCTACAGCCTTACCATACCAACATCCTTGTCTATTATTAACAAGAAATTAAGACTATGTAAACCTCAACATTTTCCAAGATCCATTTTCTCCTAGGATTCTCTATATAAAAATAAACTTCAAACTTTCATCTCCTTCGGAGAACGGATGTGACCTCGGACGTTTTCACAAAATACTGAATGAAACTAGAAAAATAAGATTAGATGAGTCGAATTTCATAGTTAATTTACATTCAGTTACCGTAGAAAAATATTGCTACATATGTTATGAATACAACAAGTGTACTCATTTTTACGACATTTTTGATTCATTTAACAAGTCGGTGTAAATAAACCGTATCGAATTTATCTTTCATACCCTAAATCTATTGGCTTCTATCAAGAATAGCATCCCGTTCTCTCTTAAAAAGAATGCAATACTAGAGAAGACAATTCATGTTTAGAGCTCACTTTTTATATAGACACGCACTCCTATATATTTTATATATAATAAATACGATAACAAAAAAGCAGAGTACAAAAAAATTGTCTGCTATGACTAGATGAAAAGAACTCAGTAATTAAATAGGGTTATACAACAAAAATTTAATAAAAATTAATTTGATTAGAAGAAAAATACTATTAATTTTCGTTGTAAAACCAAAAGATGCACCGTATAATGTTTCAAAAGGTGCACCGATACAACCTTTTTTAATCTAAACTAAGAAAAATAAAACATACATGAAACTCTTTGGATTGTCATTTTGCAATTTAATGTTCTGATTTTTTCATTGAACGTGTTCGAAAACGCCATGAACGATAAAATTCTTTTTCCTAGAATGAACAAAAAACAGAGTCATCGTTTTCGTTCGAATAAAGTATCTATAACGGTTGGTCTATAGAAAATTGGTCACTTTTTGTTTCAAACGTATTTCATCCATTCGAGCTAATTCATACCTCACAGGATGGATCTTGGAATTCTCTACAAAGAACGAATCGAATGTTTTATTATAAAATGTAAAACTAGACGATTACACGAAAAACACTAGAAATCTTTGAAATAATCAACTTTCTAAAGTATTTTCAACGAATTCAAGCATTTTCAAACGCTTATGTGGTCGTCAAGATACATCAGAATAAATTTTCTGATGCTGCCAAGTGTGTTCTTTCTCATGGTGTATGATGGATTCCGACCAAATCTAGTGTTATGATAAAAGGGTAACTTTCTTGAAATCCACTGGATAGCAGAGAAAAGTTCATCTTACAACTCGGCACATTGAAAGAAAGAAAGTTATGAAATTTCTCATATATGGATATAAACGACATATCATTTTTCTGTACAATACGAAAAAGCTTGAAGCCAAAATGTTTGATTTTGCACGAGTGATGCCAGTTTTGCGCAATGTAAAGTACTATGTAAAACCAATGATTTTTGTGAAAACAAGTAAAAAGAAAAAACTTTATGTAATTAGCTTCCTGTGGTAAAACTTTGATTTTAGCTAAATGATAGAGTTTTTCAAGAACTACAAAATGTCTAGTTAGAGTTTTCTATATCTCAACAGACAAAAGAGAAAAACCGATAAAACTGGTTTTTCAGTTAGAAAGTTCATTATTTCCAAGATTTCTAGTGTTTTTCGTGTAACTGTTTGCTTTTACATGTTGCAATAAAACACTTGATATGTTCTTTGTAGATAATTTTAAGACGTATCTTATGGCATATGAATTAACGTAAATGGATGAAATACGGCTGAGAAAAATTAAAAACAAAAAGTGACCAATTTCCTCTAGACCAACCGTTAGTTTCGTATTATTTAAATCTCTGGAATTTTTAGTATGGGAAGATGAACTATAACGTTCTTATTCTTTTACTCAAGTCACAATCTCGTAAATGAATATTCGAGAAGCGTAGCCTCGTTCCCATACAATTGAATTTTTAAAACAAACGGGATATACTACACAGTATGCACAGTTATTACTGGACCAGATAAATGAACAAAAGACTTGAACAAAATTCTATGACCTATTCTTGTTTCTCATTTGCTTCGTACGTTTCTAAACACGCCACGGACACCTCATCAGGTCATCAATGGAATAAACCATCTCCTTTTTTCAAAATGTTAGAGAGCCTGACAGAGTGTGTGTACCGCATATTGGTGGTATTGTGAAGAGTGGTGACCTTACGTTAAAGATGTACATCGTAGAATATAGATACATATGAGAAGACTAATAAGAAACGAATGGAAAGAACAAAAAAAAGACATTTACTTGTTCGCGTGCAAGACGCCGAGCAAAAATACGATCGTTTTCAATTAATGATTGTGGATCATCTAAAATTTCAAAAATATGCTTAGTTTTTTATTTTAAGCGTCTTTTTATCAAATCAACTAACCATAATTCAGAACTTTTGGTTTTCTATAAACACGATGTCTTGGATAAGTACTATCGGCTAGAAAAATCGAAAGGAGTTAAGATTAACTAGACAAGATGAAGGCGATGAGCTCGAAAAATGTTTCTACTTTTTTTAACTAATTTTGCTTTTTTATTTAATCGTGGACGACCACGAGGACGACCAAAATATTTTTCTTTTGGTACTTCAATAACGAGTTTTTCATAATCTTTATTTCGACGTAACCATACTGATAAACGATAACGACTAGATGACAAACGAGAGATGTAGAGAACATCGAATAATTCGTAAGCGCTTACCAATACGGACAAGTCAATGCTGATAATTCAACTATTTTACGTAAACACGTTAAACATATCACATGACAACTAGAAAAATATAGAAATATTATGTAAATTCGTTAGAGCGAGCCTTTAGATCAAGTAGGAACGTCGGATCATAAATATTTGACTACTCACCATGGTAGTTCAACGGGTTGCGGTGCTTCTTCTGTATAACAAATATTACAATTCCATTTACGAAGAACCATTTTTGATTTCAAAGATGGTGATGATGATGCATTCAAGACACGTGGTGGCACCTTTTTCGGAATTGTCGATACTTTTTGAGCTGATATTTGCGAAGATGTTTCACGTATGACGACATCCATTTTCTTCGAAATTAGGTATGACGTTTGAAGGTCAATAGTAGTACTAAACGAAGATACGAAACCCATCTAGGATTGATCCATCGAAAAGAAAGTTTACAGAATCAATCCCTTTAAAATAGTTCTGGAGGGACAAACTACGAAATCTTATCTCTTTGAGTTTAGCAGGTCGAACTAAAAGAATTCGTAATGTTGCTAACATAGACTGCTAGATATTTATTGACCATCACGAGGATAGAGAAGCAGAAAGTGATTTTCTGCGAAGTTCAATTTGCTAATTCAATAAAGTAGAATTTTGTAAAATTCACTTATCAACTTCGGCGAATAAGCTTTAAATGCCTATTTTGACTTGGGTCCTTTCATCGATAAAAGAAGCAGCTGTGTTTGCCGTAGGAAAATTTGCCGATAGTTTAGTTAACGTATATGTCCCTTAGTTGTTCTCGAACGTCTTCGTATAAGAAGAGCAGCGTACTGACTATTTCCTTTGAAATTATAAAGTCGAGCACATACACAGGTATAGTATATAACGAATAACAACTTGCTTACCAGAAAACTAATGAACACGTCGTTTTACGGTTTTGAATGAAGTAGAACTACGTTTTAGAACGAGTTTGTTTCTTTCTTTTCTCCGTAAGAACACGTGTTAGAACTCAGTATCCTATTTATCTCGACGAATGAACCGTCGTAAAAAGATTAGTCTTGTTATATGATACACTGACTCTTAGGTTTGCAATGCATTTGTAAGAAGTGAGACAAGAGTGGCAAAATAACCACTGTGGATGTTGCATCAGATCCAAGCTATTGAGAATTTATCTCATCAGCCATATTCAGCAGAATATTTTCATGTATCTGATCGTGGTTAACATCAGTTTGGATATTATCAGATGGTATTTTTTTGTCGACCGCGCCATAGGTGAGAATCTGGACACTTTAAAAAAAGTCAGTTCACCTAGTCTGATTAGCTGATCAGTTTTCAAAAACGAGTGATGATTCCGATTAGATAATCTCTGAAGCATAGACTATTTCCATAGGTTCGCATCCTAACATGTGTTATGGGTTGGACCAGTTTTTCTTAGACTCACACAAACATCGAGGGGGCTTGTCATCTGTCGAAAGAAAGCATTTGTAATTACCTACAAACTACTGTGATGAGAGGTGAATCGACATATGGTCCCAGTGAATATACTTCACGTTCTATAAACAGTCAATCACCATCCGATTCATTTCACGAGATCCACAGATTGCCATTTTTTTCAAGTGTTGCCTTACGAGAGGAGCAGACAGATTTAAAATATCGTTTGGTCTTCGACAAAAGTATTACAAATTGTTCGCAATGTGTTTTTATAGGCGCTAACACTGAATATTCAACTATGTTTAATCATAACGAAATGGCTAGGAAACATCACATTATAATCAAACTTAAACGACACCATTTTATTTAAATAACTCGACTGAAACACTTCTAGAAATTTTTACATAAACAAAAGCGAAACATCCTAATCAACAGCACGAATCTCAAGGAACAGAAGAGACAGTACTTAGCAGAGCTTGGTGTAGACCAGAAGTGGACTGTGCGTGTATTAGCTTAAAAAGGTACAAACCGCGTTACTTTGAACTCATAAATAAAAAACATCCTTCTTATAGTTTTGTTTTACACAGAAAAGCTACAAAAAAGTCAACTGAATTACAAGTTAAAATTTTGAGATCATACAAAACTGTGGTGTATCACTTCGCTTGATTTAAATGATTTTGAGATCAGGTTAATACAAATCAATGTGTATTCCTCCCATCTGGCTCAGAATCTTTATTATCTTTGCAACATCAATAATAATCAGATGGGGAAAGAAGAGTTCTCGTCATTGCCCAGTGTTTGGGAGTGTAGTGCGTACGACAAATCCATATATTTACGTACGGCAAGCAGCGAAAAAAAACGGTGAATATATTTACATTGTCTCATTTCGTACAGAACGAAAAATTTTTTTATCGCGTTCTGTATTCATCGTATATTTAGATAGTCAAAAAAAGGAAACTTTTTTTATATTAGATTAACAAAAGAAAACTTCTCATTTGGTAGAACCACCTTATAGTAAAATTTCTGACAAACTGGCTCTGCAGGGCAACAGAAGTGGATGGGAATAATTAGAATTCTGGCAGAATTGAATTAGGATGTGCCAATTTATAAACAGAAGTTTTATGTTAAAAGGGTAGTATTTGTATGTTTGCCTACAAACTGGCAGATTCCAATTCAATTCTGCCCAAATTATACAAAAATTAAATAGAATTCGTGTATGTACAACGAGTTGCTGAACTAAACAGTACCATTTCTTGAATAAACCAAATTCTGAGAGTTTCAGAAATCTTAAGGTATTTCCGGAAGTTGGAACTACCGTGTAACTTGAAACAGGATAGCATCTTTTGAAAGTGGGACTGAATAGAACAGAATGGAATGTGTTTCTGAAAGGACGAGATACCATAAAACTCAACCAGCTCACTTTTAGAAGATTATCAAATTTGTTAATTTCTCTGTGGTTTAATCTATATTTATCAAAAAGTAAAACGTATGTTTTGAAATGCAACAGAAAATCGAAACTCATGGATGTATTGTGGTCGCCAACCGAAGTACGGAAAAGACTCGTTCATTAGTGAATAAAAATAAATAGTCGCTAGTAGATAGAGGGAAAAATTATAAGAGAGGAAAAGAACAAACAACAGATGTGAAGAGAGAAAAGGTGTGTGTCATGAATGAAAACCTATTGATTAAAGGTACCCCTCCCCCTTTTTCGGGCTCTCCGTAGAAATATTGTCAAATATAAACTAAAAATGACAAAGTCTTCTCCATTCCAGGACTAATTGAAAACTCAATTGAGCATTTATTCGTTTGTGTCACAAGTCTCTAGCTATCAAGCTTCTCGAGTTTTCTAGAAAATTCGATTTTTAATTTGGTTCCATTACGATCCCTCGATAACTTTATCCGATCGACTTCAAAATTTTATCATAAATACTAGACAACATTGCCAAGGTGTAGATTTTTTTTCTCGTTCTATCATCTTTTATTTCCCAATTATAGCAAAAACATTGAAAAACATCTTAAAATCCAGGTTTTTCAATCTTAAACTTCCTATAACTCGAAAAGAAGAGATGATAAAACAAAAAAAAAACCTACACCTGCGCAATGTTGTCTAGCATTTATGATAAAGTTTTGAAGGCGATTGGATTCATTGAGGGGATTGTTGAGAAAACACATTTTGTACACATTGAATGAACAGGAAAAGAGAGCGAAAAGCTGATGAAACTATAAAATTGAAGTTTTTCAGGCTTTAAAGAAAAAACTTAAAAAACTCACAACATTTTCAAGAAAGATTATGGAATGCTGGGAGTGGTCTCATTTTTTTAGCCCAGACTTTCCTCTACACTAGGATATGTTCTGCTCAAAATCTAAAAATTTTTCAAAGTAGACGAGAGGATATTCTTAAGGCATTCAGTATCTTTTCGATAACTTACCTGGCCAGTACCCCTATCAATAATCTATCATGAGACTGTTTATAATTTTTATTCAAAATCAACTAGTGCTTTGAAGGTCAAAATATTTCTACAGACCACTAAATTCATCTGTAATTATTTTATTTTTCAAATTTTTATCAAAAAGATATAATAATGTAACAAAAAATATGATAACTTCCTAATAAAATAGTACATTTTTATTATCTGACATAGAAAAAAATCTTTTAGAAAATTAGTATTAACATAAAAGGTAAGAATGACTACAACAGATCTTGCATTTTTACTCGACATCGTACAGCATCAGAAAATCCTTCATTATATTGGAATGTAATAATTGGTTTTTCAATTATTTTTACCACTAAAATCGAAGAGAAAAGAAAAATAATATTTTTAAATACGTTTTATCTATTAAAACAATTTATCAACGATTTAAAAAGAATAATAAACTTACAATATTTAAGTTTTTCAATAACTTACATATATTAGTGCCGGTTTGATTTTCTGTCGATGTTACATTGCCCCTTGTGTTCGTTGATTCCTTTGTACCAAGTTTGAATTTGGCAAAAAAATCTTTTCTCGTCTAAAATAAAATAACCAAAATGTATAATAAACGCAATCAAATTTTAAAAAGTGACAGACATTTGTTATTGGAATATTCAATTTTGGTTCTACTTTGTGAGAAACAGTTGATACGTGTCTAGAAATAACAGAACAATGGTAAATTTCAAAAAAAATAAGTTCTTATTTCAATCTCAGATACTGACGATTTGGTAATTTTATCGACGATTTTTGTTGCTGATGATGTCGAATTAGGTTTTATTTTTATATGTCGTTTGACTTTTTCAATAGTCAATTCTTTCGAAATCATTTGACGACAACTAAATGAGAGAGTATTCCGTTGTTTTTGATCAACAGCAAACAATGCCACAGCATCGACTGGTCTAAACAAACAAATTAGAACTAATAGATTTTAATACAAATAAAAAACTAAAACAAATTATTTACGGTTCTAAAACAATTGCGGCTCCATCAGCAAGTCGTTGTTGTGTATACGATAGATTATACGTAATCATAACATCAATTAACGTTTTGATATCGTCTTTTTCTTTGGCAGTAAAAAGTGCCATATTTGTCTAAATAAATACCATTTAGTATTTTATTTTAACCAAAAATGAAAGAAAGATATACCGGTCTCAATCGTGGTTGTAAAATTTCAATCATATACGGTAAAATATCCAGTACAAGCGTAGTTGAATTTATATATTGTCGTAGGCTGGGTTTAATACCTTCTAACATTGTTTCAATTGATGACAAATAAGTACGATGTTTTGTATTCATCTTAAAAACATTATTTTCTTTCTCAGATAATTGTATAGTGGTCAATTAGGATTGCCACCTCTTATGATTTATCAGAATCTTTTTATGTTTTCTGATTAAGTTTCTTTTATTTGTACTGGAGAAGATGTGTGTTGGAAAAAGGGCCGACGTAATCCACACATGTCTACATTACTTGCAGTTTTGTTTAAGCAAAGTTAAAATGGAATTTTATCTCAGTAGGGTCTGATTTTCACAATTATGATTTTTGCAAAAAACTGATGATTTTTTTGGGAAAGATTATCAGATATTCAGATCGGTCTTCAAAAGTGAAAAAAATACAGAAATACATATAATCATGGCAAAAGAAAAGCAGAAAAGCTTGTTTTTCTAGCATATACTCAAAATGTGTATTTTTCTGAGAAGGTAAAAAAGCACAAAAGCGTGGTTTTTTCCAGTATAAATTGAAAATATGCATTCTTCTAGAAATGGGGAAAAGGGAAGGCGGTGAAGGGAGGGCTGGGAGATGAGAGTGAGTTCCTCCCTGATATTCACCACCATGAAAGAAAGGTTAGAATAGATCCCGGAAGATGCCTGAAGATCTGAACATCTATGCATCTGTACATCTAAAATATCTGAAGAACCGAAGATGTTAACATCTGAATATCTAAATATCTAAACATTTGAATACCAGAATGTCCTAATATCTGAACATCTAGATATTATGTAATTACAGATGGTCACAAACCAGATCGATCTCTTTTATCTATAGGCCATACGGGACAAAGAAAGAAAAAAAGAAAGAAAAATAATGTTCATTTTAGAAAAAATTAAGCTTTAATCGTTTCTCCTGTGTTTTGAACAAAATAAACATTTTCTGACTTTTTGTTATTCATGACTTTTCTTCCGACTTCCTAATCTTCTGAGCTGGCAATCCTGTGTTCACCACAAACATTATATACAAGTACCCAAACTTGTGTATGTTTTCAACTTACCTCGACTTGTTTTTGTGGATATTTTATTTGAACAGGTTGATTTGATGCAAACAATAGATGAAATGTAAGAGCTGTATAGGGAAGAAATTGCCAAAAAAAATAATTTTGTTGTGCATATACTTCTTTATTGAGAATATCATAAAATAATAGCCAACTATTGGCATAAGCCAACTGTACAGTAAACAAAAATGGTTCCGATTTTATCTGGTAAAGGTAATTGCAAGGGAAAGTATTCTTCTTTCAAAAATCACTTACCGATGATAATTTTCGATCGCGATGATTAATTGTGAGATAATTTTCAAATAATCCGTCATATAATCGATCATTTCCACCTCCTAAATTTGATATCATTTCGATCAATTGTAAACGCCTAAAATAAAAAGAAGGATATGATAATTATATTTATTAATAATAGTACGATAGATCTACTACTACCGTGTTACTGTTGTCGAATTTTTTTTTTGCATTCGTATTAATGGATCTTCTAGTACGAGTGATGTTTGATTTCTGAAAGTGAAAATAGAGTAAATACTGGATAAATTGCATATTTTTGTTAAGAATTCTTACGTTTTTGATGATGGTGCTTGTAAAATTTCATTCCATACTTCAAACATACTTTTTTGTGAATCTTTGACACCAATTATCGAACTATCGACAAGTTTTCGATCTATTCGTGTACCACATTTTGCAACAAATTGCATAAAATGTAGACATGAACGTACTGAAATATTCAAATATTATGAATTAAATGAAAATAAAATAAACACTATAATAAATGAATAGACTCACCATCACAAACAGATTTCAAACATAGACTCGTTATAGCACTTAAATCTGCAGTTATATTTGATTGTTGTGCAATTATCATTAATCGTTTAGCTAATGATTGATGATCAATTCGTGGAAAATGGAGTATAAGTGCTATTTGTCGTAATGATTTTAACGCTGGCACATACAAATCATTGCAAATACAGATAATCGGTCGATATAACATAAATGAATTATTTTTGCTATTTTTTGTTGTTGTCCCGTGTTCTCGATTAATTAAATCGACTAATAATTGAATAGATTGCTACAAAAAATAAAATAAATAATTAAACGTTTAATATTAGAAATTTTTATTGAAATACGGACTGTTGGAGCTCCATCTATTTCATCAATGAGTAAACAATTTGGACGATAAGTTTTATTTAAAATTTCCCGCATTTGTGTTGATGATTCAATACGTGTTCGAAATGCTTCAATACTTCTATCATCACTAGAAAAACAATAAAAAAAGAATGTAATAAATAGATTACAGCATATTTTCGACTTACCTGGCATTCATTTCAATAATATTATATCCAGCATGACGTGCCACAATTTGAGCTAAAAATATTATCAATATTATTTGTTTTAATCTTCTTGTTTCTTTAACAAACTAACCTAATGTTGTTTTTCCCGATCCTAAAAATAATTATAAAATTTGATACTCTTAGTAAAAAAATTAACATATGAAAGTGTAAACTAACCTGGTGAACCACATAATAAGGCAACTTTTTGTTGAGGTCGTTTAATCGAATCTAATTCATATTGCACACCAGATGGAAAAAATGATTTTTTTACTTGTTTTATTGAATTATTATTTTCCTTTTGATTGTATTGTCGATTTTGTAATTGTCGAAAATGCGATAAATCTTTATTGAATACTAAATAGTCCCAAAGTTTAAGCCATTCTAACAATGTTCGATTGATTCCCTAAACACACAAAACAAAACATCAATTTTAAAAAAATATTCTACAGATATACTTACAATATCGCTCAATAATTCACAAAAATCTTTTGGAGCAAATTTATCTACCCACAACTCTTTCTCTTCAAAGTCTAAATCATTGGTTTCTAATTGTTTACTAAAAAAATAGAAGAAGAGAAATAACTTTCCAAGCACAAATTATTCGAGTAAAAAATTCCACTATTTGCCTTAAAAAACAGTTTCTAGCTTTAATTAAATATATGAATTGTGAATAAAATAGGAATAAATACGTGTTAAATCATACCCTTGTTGTCCTACTATAATATTATCAACTTCAGCACTAATCTCATCCAATTTCTATATATAAAGAAAAATAAAGACATATAAAAATTATCATTGTTATATTTACATTGACTAAAACAGTCTTAGATTAATATAAAATTTGAAAAAAAACGCTATCATATTACCGTTTTAGCATCTTTGTTAAATATAAATCTAATATTTTTAAAGTTAGTGTTCTTACTTTGCGAACGTGTTGATCCATGAGTTCATCAATCGAAATTTTCAATAAACTTTGCGTTTTATTCGTTGTTATTGCCAAAGACTAAAATAATTTTAATATTTTTTAATAAAAAAAGAAAAAAAAATTTTCAATGAAATAGCACATACTTTATAATTGTCGTCATCATTTAATTCAAGATAAAATCTTTCATTAGAATGACTTGTTAGAACAACAAATGATTTATTAGGTATTGTACGATGATAACGTGTAAATTCATCTAGAAAAAGAATAATTAATTCAATGAATAAAATTTAATTTCTTAGTTTGAATAACATACTTTTCTTGTTTGATAGAACATCGATTGTATGTAATTTCTGCTTTTTTCTATTTGTTTCTAATAAGATATGATAATAGTTGTGCATAATAGAAAATAATAGTTTAAAATAAAACTTACCTTTAATTGTTGTTATATCATCGACATAACTATGTTCATCTTCAATCAAATCATTTTCTTCAAATAATCGTTTTTTACAATCGTCAATTTTTCGTACTTGAATAAAAAATCAAAAAATATATTTTTATTCTTTTTCGCTAAAGTTTTAGTATATCAATTAAACTGTACGTATTTTACTGTAATAAAGTTGATCATACAAATTTTTATACTGATGACTGAGAATATCCTTTAAATTTTTATAAAGTTAAAATGAATGTAACTTGTTTTATAAGTGCGCTTAGTTTTAATTAAAAATTGAAAAATTACCGACAATAAAACGAACTAATTCGAAAATGTTTACCAGCAATAGATGATCCACTAGGTAATACTCCACCAGTTATTTCAATATCTAAATCATCATCATTATACATGACTTTAACATTAATACTAAAAGGAATGAATATAAAACAATGTAATACAACACTAAGTTTCATTGTTTGAACAATGTCGTCGAGTTTAACTGGATTAGAAAACATTATAAGGATTAATCATCATTCTCAATTTTACAATGTCAGAAACAAATATTAATTTCATTCCAGTAAAATCAAAAAATACAAAACTATGAATGATTTTCCCTATACAACAGTAATATGATACTCTAGAAATTATTTCTTTCATTACACTATCTCTCTTTAGAACTGCGAAATGTTCATATCACGATAGTCTACTATCTGTTTAAACGACTTCAACTATTTTGCATCCAACAACATTAAAGGTATGAGTTTCAAATGACACTAGTTATTGAAAAATTTGATCAAGTAAATATTGTAAGATATTTTTACATGGATTATCGTAACTCAAATTCAAATTTAATTAAGCTTATGATAAGATAACAGATATGTTTTTAGATACTTTTTTCTCGTACAGTAGAAAAAACACGGATTTAAGACATTAAAGGAAATGAATACAAAATTTTTGAAACACAGTTCATTTTTGAAAAATATAAATATAACATTACTGAAGTGAAATAGAGCAAAACAAAAGATAATGTATTCAACTATTTCAAAATCGGTTCGGATACTATCCGCATATATCATCAATGTTAAAAGGAGAATGCAATGTTAATTATAAATCGATTATAGAAAATCATCAACAACGCGAGAGCGGAGGTCTGAAAGTTTCGAATACACTTGATGAACAAATAAGATAAATGATAAATATACCAAGATGCAAATTATTAGATTTAAATCCGAACAAACCTTTTAGTGAACTAAGAATATCAAAGAATAAATAGTCGTGAAAAATTTTTAAATGATTAAGTTAAGAAGTAGTCACTACGATCAAATTTAACCAAATCAACACATATCATTGAAGAATCTTTCAGAGAATGGTTTAATTATATACCATTAATTATATAAATAGTTTGTCCATTTTGTGGTGCTGATTTTGTATTAGATTTTACTAGAGATCAAGATCCTTATCCATTTGATGAGCAACCTGAACTCTAGGAATTGTTCACATCATATCGTTTCTGCATAGTATGATGGTCATTTGATGTTTTGAAAGAACGACTATCTGTCTCAGTCTTTCTGACATCTTAATAGAACTGATTTCTCATTTTTAATATGGAGAGGGACTGACGTAAAAGAGGGAAGTGATTATATTATCCATATGACGCTCGGTTATTCACGCGAAGATAGTCAAGTATATTTTAATTTCGATGAAAATTGGACGGAAAAGTCACATTTATTTCGATTCTCTGTTCATCAATATTTAATTTTAATTCATTGTAGAGAACTCGATTTCTCATTACTATATAAAAAACCGGACATGCAATTGAATAAGATCATACGTTTAATACAAAATCGATTATGTATGGCGCACGAGACAAAAAATCATCAAGCTCTGGTCAAGATACAATATAAGAAACTAATCTAAGAAAAAAGGACAGACAAAGAACAATGTCAATAGACAGAGCAGATCAGTCAAAATATTTTACTCCATGAAACTATGCATATATTTTCGCAGCAGGGAGTTTGTGACAGAAGTAGAGAATATGACTTCTCTTTATTAATTACTCTTTTCATCGAATAACCCTGAAAATCGAACATAGAAAAGTGTAATCGATTCATTCTAGTGAAACTTCTTGAATTAAGAGCTTAGTTAAAGAAATTTAAAGAACTCAACGAAAAAAATAATTCTTTTAAGCTTTTACGAGTTTCCAGAACTTTACAAAATTTTGTTTCGGATTAGAAGGCCATTCTAAAATGTTTGATTTGCAGGAACACAATAGACGGCCATATCCTTCTATTCTGAGAGGGAGTTTATGATATCTTCACAAACATTCGCACAATGGTCGTTATTTCACGATGCAACTATATTACATAACAATCTTTTTTACACGTTTTAAAAACGTTCAAAAATCATGTCCGAAAGAAGAGATTTTACAAGAAAAAAAATGAGATGAATCTCTCATGCGGGAATAGGTAACTGAATAGTTCATTCAAGTCGATATCATTTGATGTTATTTAATTGACTTAGAAAGTTGAAAAATACTATCAAGTATCTATGAATCTAAATATAAAAATTTAGTTGATAAAATCTCACAGTGGATGTACAATTTGGAAATATCTTTACTATATTATTTTCATTATGAAATCACATGCACCGCTTTACAGTTGATCGAAACAATTTAAATTTAATTTAAAAAACGATCACAAGCCATCGGATTCTCTACTCGATGGAGCAATATGTTATCATAATCAGGTGCATATTGATAAAACATGTGCGATTTAGTTTAGATAATATCTATGAACACTCGAAACCATCTTTACTATCCGAAAAGTTTTCCAAATTCTATGACGCAGATACGGTAAACGTTGATTAATCAACGTTTACCTAATTCAATATACATTTTTATTTTATTTAGCTAGAAAATCAGTGGAAAACCTAAGTAAAACTGACGAAAATATTCGATACATCGATTAAAAGTCTAAATATCATAAACGACAACATCGTTAGAGACACTAAATGTAAATAAAAATCTCGTTTGATGAAAAAGTAAAAATAAAAGTTTTAAGTGTATGCATTTCAGCAGATGTAAATTCTTTATTAAAAATATGTGAATAAACTAACGAATTATCAACGTACATGAAGAACAGATCAAATGCAAAAAAAAAATACAGTACGTTAATAGCATATAAGAGAAAACAGTAAAATCCTCTCTCAAGAGAAAAAAACCGAGGCATGGCAGGTTGAGAATTTTTTTATTAAGTAACGAGAAAATTACTTTTTATGCTTCACACAGTCAGTCATCTATAGACTCAGGTTGAACTGAATAAGACAAGAGTCAAATTAGTATTTAGTTTAACGATTACAGTACCACAATAACAAGAAAACAAAAATTCAAAAATATGAACAAAGACAAAAACTAAAATACTTTGATGAAAAGAAAAACGAGTTAACTAGTTTTTGTAGATAGGTGATCGTATATATAAAAACAAAAAAAAACAAAAAATAAACACAACATAGTAACTAATAAAAATAAAATATTGTATATTTTTTTTGTATGATAAATAAAAACAGAATACTGGGATGTGTGCGTATTATAGACACTTTATAAACGAACAAAGCACAAAAAAATATATAAGAAACAGGAATAATTTGGCAAAAATAATTCTTTAAATGAGGTGTATCAATTAATTTTGGAATGAGATAATCAGTTAGAGTTTTTCGGTTTTTAGTTGAGTATTAAACGTTTCTACTTATGTTCTGTGAAGAAAGATTGTTTTGTCACTTGTTATTGTTGAGTATTAGATGTTGCTTCATAAGTTGTTTTAAATGGCTCAGAATTTCCTAATGTGATAATAGTATTTTCTGGTTGTTTAAGCACGGGATCTGATTCATTTGTTGCATTTACATTTGGTTCTGTAGTTCGAACAGCTTCTTCCTAGAAAAAACCAAGCACTACTTGACAACTATTTGGTTACGTGTGAACAAAACAAACAAAAAAAAGAAAACCAATGAATAAACAAAACGGCAGCATGTTTAAATAACTATTTCACTTACACTGAATGCTTCATAAGTTTCTTCGGGCACACGCGTTCCACAGCAGTAATTACAACAAAAATTACAGCAAAATCCACAACCACATATGCAACAAAATCCTCCTCCGAAACAGCAACAAGTTGAGATACATAAGACCTAAAATTGAATATAAAATGAAATTCTAATGTGAAATATATCAGTGGATATATTTACAGTGATTAAAATTTTCTTCCATGCCGGCATTCTTTGTAATATATCAGCATAATCATCATTCATCCGTCTCATCATATCCGCTGCATTTGCTCCAAATTGATCGTACGTACTACGCAGTTTTGGATCACTTAATACTAAATTGATGAAATAAATATCTTATTAAGTGTCTCAAGAAATTTAGAATAAAAATACTTTTGTATGCTTTATCAACACTTTGAAATTGTGACGCTGCATTCGGATCAGGATTTTTGTCGGGATGAAGTCTGAGAGCGGTTTTTCGATATGCTCGTTTGATTTCTTCTTCTGTTGCAGTTTTTGAAATTCCTAATAGATCATAATAATTCTGACTCGATGGTCTAGAAAAAAACCAAATATTATATGAAAAAATATACAAACAATTTTTATCACTTACAATGTTTTGTCATCAGAATCCCCAGCTGCCATAGTCAATCAAATTCGGTAAAACTTTATGAATACTTAAAAGAAAGTTGCCTATACCAGTGATATCGACTGTGTCTCTCACAACCAAGACATGCCCGAGCAACTATGCTAAATAAGAATAAACGATCAAAGACAACGATCGTCTATTAAATAATCTAAAAAAGAGATAGAGTTCAAAAATTATATGTTTTATTTAGAAAATCAGTTGTAAAAACTAGAAAATCTAGAAGAATGGTTATATATTCTTTTGCAATCTAAAAATGAGATTATCTGAAAATATCGTGCCAGATCACACCTTCGAAGCCAAAAGTCAAAGTGTCTCAAAATTTCTTTATGCTAAAATTAATTAAACGTTGCTGAACATTTCTGACTCAATTGTAGATAAACACAAGGCGATGGATGAAATAAATAAAAACAGTAAGGTATAAGAACAAAATCTTATAAGATTTCAGAGAGAATGAAAAAACGTTTTCCAGACATATATCTTAACGCCTCATTCCAAAGAAACATCTTTAATGCGACGCATGTTTTTCCTCTGCTATGGCCAGTAAATATTTTGGAAAGACCCAACATTCAGACCGTATTATATATCTTAGTGTCTCACTAGTCATGGGAAATAGACAGACGCACTCATCGAAATAGAAATCATAGCAAACAAAACCACGAGGATTCTTTAATTTAACGGCAATTTAAAAACACCATTTCTTTATTATTATTATTATTATTATTTATTTATTTATTTATTTATTTATTCTCAGTGGCAAAGAGAAAGGGCATAGATAAAAGTTGGAGGCTTATAGACGTCTATCCCATGGCACACAAATACACACAAAAATAAAAATAAGAATTACAAATTACAAATGACTAGTTCTTAGAGGAACTGTTGTATTTTTAACACAAATAGATTGAAAGAAGAGTGTCACAACATCGGACGCTAAGCTGTTTCAGTCTTTTATTGTCCGAATTAAGAAACTATGACTCATAACCGATGTAGAAAAATTAGGTACTTCAATTTGAAATAAGTGTTTGCGGGGAGAATGCCATGTTGTTGAAAACGAAATAAAGGAAAAACGGGCTAGAGCCGTACATCCCATCAACGTTTTCCAGAAATATTTCAGGCAGGCAATTTTTCTCCGTCGTTAGCATTCGAGTGGGCAATTTTCTGAGACTTCTGAAGAAGAAGAGACAAAGTCACCACTTATGATGCGAGCAGCAAGACGTTGAACTGAATTTAAGGGCTCTAAATGAGCTTTACAAAAATTTATAATTGTAGTATAGAGAAAAAACAACAAATATCAAGTTCCTTGTCACAAATCGAGATCAAGAGGGGTTTGATTAATAACTGTTTCATCATTATTAGCAACGAAACGAGCTCGTTTAATTAAGCGCTCACTTTTGTTATCATCATCGGAATATTCATATTTTTGAATTACCGTCGACGTTGTTGTTGTTACTGATAGACTATTTGTCGTTAATGGATTTTGTTTAAGACTCTGATTTGTTTTATCAGCTTGATCATTTTCATGTTTAATTTATAAATTTCTTAAATATATTTCTTCGATTTTCAAGCGACTCAATTGGTCGATTATCGAACGACGTGTTGTTTGTAAACGTTCTGCCCAATCGAATGGGACCTGCTTTGTGATAATATTTTTCGGTTTCTTCTCAGAATAAAGTTTTAGACAATGTAAAAAATCCATTCTATTACACTTTCACTGAGTTTACTCCTTACTATTGATATTTAAAATTAAACTTCTTTAAATTACTACATTTTCTTCTATATTTCTCATAGTGTTTCTCATACAGACTATATTCATCCACATCGAATAGATGAACATTTGTTTGCTCAGTTTTACGCCAATCTAAATGCGTTTCTCGGAACTTATGCAATTGCTATATGCTATTTACTTATAAAATCTTATTGTTTTCGATCTTTTACTCTATGGTGTGGTAATGGAACGTTGTAGTTTTTCTTACAATAGTTCACTACTGGTAACGACGTCTACTGCTCTCCGTCAGCCAATCTATACCAGTTGCCGAGCATATGTGTTATCCGTCCAAGATTTTAAGTGCTGCTTCTTCTCTTCTTTACCTGCTCAAATTACAACTGCTGTTTTTTTCCTTTCACTTTTGTAGAAAAGATCTCTCAAAAAGTGATGAGCGATAGAACAGAATAGTATTATATTTATGAAACATTATTCGACTACAGTAATATGAATTAATCTAGATCTCATAGAAATCTAATAAAGAGAAGCGTATTGAAAAACGTTCCATTTCGGGGCAGATTTAGTTCAATTTTGAAATTATTGAATAAAATTAGTCGGTAAACCGCCGTGACTTTTCTGAGGAGATTCTCTGCAAAAGTGATTTATTTGTTTATGATTTATCATTAATAGTATATTGAATACTTGTTTAACATCTTTTTACTTTTAGACTAGTTTGATATTGACATGGTGCCATGATTGAAAGACAACTACACATCATAAACAAATTGTAGTAAGTTTACACAGACGACCAATAGCATGATGATCAACATTTGTTTTCCATATATTACGTATAGATAAATGTATTCGAGATAGTGAGTCAAAATATCATTCGAATATCAAGTCAAAATACGTCAAAAATTTTATTAATAGTGTTTGAATTTTCCAGTAGAATGGTCAGCATCGGTATTATACACGTAATTTGAAAGGCACTGTGGTAATTACACGGTAAGTTAATCTGTCACATCATTTCTTACTATTGCTTTGGTATGTGTTACGAATGATGACGGTAAACTTTATACTCAGAATTTTTATTCAAGTACAATCGCTACCATTCTGAATGGTTGCTTGTACGGGTTTAGCAACAACATTAGTTGTAGACAAAAATGATAAGATCAGCTAAATATGATGATTCAGTTAAGCCGAATAGAAAAAAATATATGACCAGTTTTTGATCTTTTCTTTATGAAATTATTCTACTTTCTTGTAACAAATATCTACAAAATTCGAAGATAAATCAAACATCGTGGTATTTATGTTCATTTATTTCGTTCTAGTTTTGACCATGTTCGTATTATTAAAGAATATCAACATCAACAAACATTTTATAATAAAGAAAACTATTTTATGTTGATACTATTGTTTCATGCACTGTAAAAACCCTGAAGTTACAAAACAGATTTATTTAATCGTGGTGTAATGAATAAGTTTTACTTATCCTGTTTTCAGTTTATTAGAGATAGTATTCAAATATTAGACATTAGATTTCTTGGTGAAGAGAATATCATACGCGTCACAATAACAAGCAATAATAAAAAAGTAAAAATGTTCAATTATAATGCAGGTCGTTGTCAAATACTCAAAAGACAAAGAATATAATTATTGGTTAGATATTAGCCATGGTTATACGTTGATTAGCATCATATTTGAAGTATATAGTTTATTTTTATTCCTTGCTGTAGTACGATTGTTGAGGATTCAGATGTTATAGAAGCTTAATTTGATAGAATCGGATTCAATATTTCCGATGCTGATGCACTAGCACACTTACGTTTCTTTTCTTGTTATACGATGGTGTTGCACGGATTTGAAATCACAAGCTAAATTCTCTATGATTTCATTGTATAGCTCTTGCTTGTGTATGCCAAAATAATATAATGCTGCAATAGATAAATGGCATGTATTCCTAGTTAATTTTCTCTTTCCAGGGTCAGTTATAGCATCAACTAATAGTTCCATTAAAACATGGATATGCCCTCTTCCAAAGGTATAACTTGTACAAAGATTTTGAAGAGCTGTTTCTCCTCATTTTAAAGAAGGAACAATTTCTCTTTTAAAAAGATTTATTTCTGTCGTGCTAACCTGGGTTACAGCAGATATAAAAGTCAGATGTGATCTTATTCGCAGCTTCTGCTTTTATTTTGTGTCTTTTATTAATGATAAAGGGAAAAATTTTCTGTAATCTAATATTGTTGTTTTTGAAGTTACTTTTTTGTGACAACATATTTTCATAATTTTTTTGTCATTTATACCTTTTCTCCTCTTCTAGATAAAAATACTATAAGATCATGCTTCTTTGTAGTATGTGTCTTTTTAGTACGGGTGTCAAGCGATCAATGCCATCTGTGATTCTTTTTGCTTTCTCAACTTTTAGCTGATTTAGAAGTGAAAGGCTTGTGTCAAATTTCTTACGGGGACAAATAATAGGTGTCAAAATATAAGAAAAGACAGTTTTCTGTAAATTTGTACTGCTACAGATGATTAAAAAGCTTTACCTGAATTCAAGTGTTTTTTTAGAAAAAACAGCGACTCTGAGATGAAACTATCCATATACTCTGTGATTCCAAGCGGAGCCAGTTTCCGCTAAAATTTGAGCGAACAACGGTATAGGAGCGATGTATTATAACGGTAGAAGTCCATCAAATACAATCGTATGATAAACTAACAGTTCAGTTTTAAAATAGTACTGCCTAGTTACTATTTCTATTAATCGTCATTCACGCTTTGTGTAAAAACTTTACTTCACTTCAGATACTCATATTTTGGTATTGTGTTTTGGAACAGCTATGGGTGATGAACACTCTGATGGCCCGAAAAACAGGAGTAAGTTAAAATTTTCTTTTTCTTCTTCTGGAAACTTCTCCAGCACTTAATTTTGGAACCTAATAGTAAGCTGTAACTATGCATCTTTAGGTTCCAACCTGACTACTCCACCAGTAGGTGGCGGTCAACCGCCATTTTCTAGAAATGTGTCGAATGATGATCGTCAGCCATCGGTTCAATTAAACCCAAAACCGCCGGACGCAAGAGCACCACAGGGCATCACTTTTAATCATACACAACGTACTGTCGATATTCCAGATAACACCTGGCTACCCGGTTTTCCATATCAGGTACGAGGTAGAGTAACATGTGAGAATGAGGAGTTATATGCAATCGAGGCTGTCAAGCCATTGAGCGGTTATACTGGTTTATGTCCAATATGTCAGCGTCGGCATGTTCCACTTTCTCCCTCGCGTGGATATTATGCTACAAGTCGATCATTATATGACAAATTGGTCTCGGCACAAAGCAGTGAAACATCACTTCAAGAACTGAGGTGCGAACGTAATAAACTACCACCCTTAAAAAAGCCATTAATTGGAAAAAATATTGGTATACAAGGTGAATCAAATTCATGTTATCTCGATGCTACATTGTATTGCATGTTTGCTTATAATGATGTGTTTGATAAACTAATATATTCACCAGAAGTTAAAAATAATCCACATTCAGACGAACAAGATTCAGCGATTTCCAATGTTCAGACACTCTTACGTGATAATATTGCTCATGTTTTACGTTCAGGAAAGGGTTATGTTCGGCGTGAAGCCATATTGCATTTACGTCAACAATTAGGTAAAGCAACAAAGGATCAAACATTTTCCAATGATGAAAAAGATCCGACGGAATTTTTACGTGCATGTGAAAAACTATTTCATTATTCACCAATAAAAACAATTCAATATGATGAAAAACCAAAGGATGATTATTCGAATATTACATCAAATTTTATCTGGGAATGTTTTGACGATAATATTGAAAAAAAATCATCAACGAATGTGCAAACTTTATTTACAAACTCATTACGACAATTTCAACAAAAATTGGCTGGTGTACCACCATTTTTGATATTAGTTGCTCCAAGACACTCACGTACAGAACGATCGTATAAGTATATTACGCCTGATTTAAAAATTCGATTAGATGATGATCTGGTACAACTATGTTGTTTAAAATGTGGAGTAACAGCGAAAAATAGCGAAAAAGAGCGAGAATTTTTCCATTGTCCACAGTGTTCATTAGAATACGTGCAGGATAGCATGAGCAAGGTTATGTGTTTTTGTCTTAATTGTGTAAAGGAGATACATACTACACCTGAACAACTTGTAGACGAGAAACATTCAGTAAAACAAATTGGTAATAAAGCATTGAATAAACAAGTCCTAGAATTATTTGCCGTATTATGTATCGAAAAAAGTCATTATGTCGCATTTGTGAAATGTAAAGCAAGTCCAAAACAACATTTTTTACAACAAACAGCATCACAAGGTGAAAATGATCAATGGCTATTTTTTGATAGTATGTCGGATCGTATCGATGATCAAATTAATATACCGTCGGTTAGTCATGCAGAAAGTTTTGAAGAATGGATTGCAACCGCCGTCAAATATGAAGAAAAGTTTTTCCGATTCTTAGACGATCAACGAAAAAGTACACAATATAAACAATCATTAAGTACTAAAGATATAATGCAATTAAGATTATTTCGTGACGGTGCTTTCTTTTTCTATGAATGTGCGCAAGCAATTTATACTTAAAGACATTATTTTTTTAATCAAGAAATTTGTTTATCAATTTTTCGTTGTTTTTGTAAACCTTACGTGAACTCAGTCCAAATCTATATGCGATGATAACACTTATCTATCTTCGATTTTGCATTCCACGAACTCTCATACTTTGGATAAATTTGAAAATTTAGTTTCAGAAAAATGTTAATGAGAGTTAAGCTCTATGATAGAATTTAATCTAATATATCTAATATTCTTTTTGCTCCATTTTGTGCTCTAGTTTTATTTATTCCTTACCGTTATGCTCATTCAATTTAGGTCAAAAACGTTATTGAGATTTGTTTTTTAACAGACAAAAGTTTTCTATAACTTCAGTTTTTTATTTTGTATAGTTTTTCTTTCATTTACCCAAAGTTTCTGAAACACGTGAATGCATATGGAGTGACAGATAAGCTAAAGGTAATATGAAGTGCGTTCGTTTCATTCTTGATTCGTTGTTCGTAACATTTTGTTGAACAAATGCATAGTGCAACCTGCATACTTTAGGTTTCAGTTTTATGTCGTTTATCTCTTACACTTACTAATGTACTTTTGTAACCGATATTTTTCATACAAATAGTGTACGGCTTATTTGGTTTTTCAATTTTGTCAAATATAAACTGTGATTATTATATTTCTTTCTCTCTTCTTTTATTATGAAAAAATTTAATAGATTTTATCTTACTATAGCAAAAGAAACTAATGGAGCAAATCAGAATTAACTTACTCTATAAGTAGCACGTTAATCACGCAACAATGGTCGATAGTTACATGGGAAAAGAAATAACTGTTTTTTTTTTATTGACAATCTTGCTAACAAAACTGCGTCTCAGTGAAAAATATTTTTTCATAGGATTTTTTTCTGACTATTGCCTTTGCTCAAGCGTGTAGATAAATAATTGCAATTATCTAAAGCGTGATCAATGCTCCGATTTTGTTTATGTCTGTTAAACATTGATCTCACTTGAGATATTTCTATAAATCATCTAGATGTGGATTAATGTGTACATTATCGTCAAAAAAGAACACATAAAAATATTTTACAAAAAACAGAGAACAAAAAAAAAATTGCAAGAACAGAGAAATAAATTAAAAAGAATCTAGTTTAAATAGTACCAAAAAGAAAACCAACAAAAAAAATAGTTATAATAAATAGGTTTGTCTAAAATATATATATATGCGTTTTTATTTGGTAACAGAGTATACATATCTATCAAAAACATCAACACATGTTTTGTGCCTCAACAATATAACATTTACAAAGATCGAGCGAAAGTTAGAAGCAATATTGAATAAAAATCATATTTTCACGGTTATACAAACATGTATCAACTTAAATCGGATAAGCTAAAAAACTAGTTCTTTGTATACAGAAGAATGATATGAAAGAAAGTAGAAGAGATGAACTTCTTAAAAATATATGACATTTTAAAGAAAGATCATATTGAATAAACGGATTTTCTAATATTCTTTCATTTTATTGTTCAACATCCATCATTGCGAGATCTGATGGCGGAGTTTTAAGATAACTAAAAATAAAAGACTAAATTTTAATAACTACACCCATTATTTTCGACTTAATAGACTGTAGATGATTAGAAAAATAATTTATGTAAAAAAATGCATACGTTAACTAACTAAGAAATTTGAGCTTGTCTTACGGAAGACTATGAAACGATCATTATTTTTTTAAAATAAAGGGATTATAGGCAATAAAGCAAATAGAAATGAATTTCATTTCTCTTTCAGAAATTTATATTTTTCTCTTCTGTTTATTATACGTACTTGCAGACATTTTCAAGCGCTAGGGATGCAAGATGTTTGACTTTTGGATGAACTGAATTGTGTCTGACAATATCGTTCAATAATACATCGCCATGTTCTGCATGTAACAATGGACAATATTTTGTAGCTAAAAAATAACAAATAGAGAAACACGAAATAAAACAGAAAGTGAGATTATTTTTTATAGCTTACCAAATACAGAGGTTAGATTAGCCAAACCCCAACAACCCCAAATCTGAGCGGACGGTTCGTCAAATTGTTTTACAAGACGTAGTATGGGAGAAAATGATCTAAAGTGTGAGATAAAGAAAGTTGAAGAGGAGTTTCTCAATCTTTGTGGAATTCCAAAAGTGAGAGGCGTGGGAATGTAAAAAAGTTTCCTCCCGATAGTACTATAAAACTCTAAATTATCCTATATACAACACGGCTGTTTTATTTTCACACAGTACAAAGATCTTGCTCTCACCTATAATTGATATTTCTTTCCAAGTTAACATCCCAGTGTTGAATAATTTCAAATAATTCATCACATAATGTAGTTCTATCAACTTGATCCGCAGTCCAAGAAGAAGGTCCATCAGAGAATATATGAGCTAAAACTCCCGCTGCGTTATACGCAATTTCAATTGAACATTCTGGCTTTTGAACCAAACGTCTAAAATATATATTCGAATATGAAACTGTTTCAAAATAGAGAATGACATACTGTAGATGTTGTAATATTTCATTTTTCACAAGGTGAGATCGTAACGTTGGTACTTCAGCAAGATTTCCCTAAAATCAACAGATACTTGTAAGATAAAGAAGAATAAATAAAAGAGCTATTTACCATCAAGCCCATCATATTTCGTAAAATTGCTTCTTTTGATTCGAACAAGGTTAAACAATCTTGAAACGCTTGTAAACCAGAGTTCTGAGTGACAAATCGCACACAGTTTTCAGCCGTCTCATCTACAAAGAGAACCTAATTAACAACAAACCAACGTTATTAATGATGGAAAAAAAGAGTACCGGTAATATTCCATAAAAATGCCCATGCTACTTCAAGAATTTCGTCGGCATCTTCCGTGTGAATACGTTTTTGAATGAGATTCATCATAACCTTAAACCGAATAAAATGTAAAAGTAGTTGGCAATGATTCTCTCTAAAAAGTCAAACTTACTTCAATTGCGCCAAAATTTCCAACAGCTAGCTTTTCTTCACCTAGAACAAAAATAATATAGACAAGTAGATGACTGACGTGTGATATTTTTAGTGTTTTTAACTACCATCAGCGGTGCATGCCATACAATTTAATAAATACATGGCCGTTCTTAATACAAATGATTCATAACTAATATTCATATTTATATGCAATTTAAGTAATTCCAATAACACCTTAAATGCTTTTTCACAGGCAAACATCTATCCATTGAAGAATAAAGGATAAGTTTTTCTTTTATAAAGAGAATCACAATTTAGATGAGAAAACTTACAATATCATCTGGTAATTGCAAATGAATGAGTGAAAGTAAACCATTACGCATCATCTAAACAAGAAAAAAAATTCATAGTAAATATACACTTATATATATGAAAATTCTTACTCCATTATCTTTTGAATGTATTGTCATTGCGTTGAGTATAACAGTGACAATTTGTCTTACATAAAAATATTCTAATTCAGATGATTCATCTTTTTGATGATGAGCTTTAATTATGTAGAATAAGGAAGCACTTCCACTAATTTGAATATGTAAATTGTAAATGTGTTTATCCATGCATTCCATCAACAGCTAGAAAACAAACGGTACATAACATAATATTGATTCTTCTTTTAGCTATAAATTCTACCTCTCCACCATATTTAAAATTTTCCAATGACGTATCTTTATAAAATCGAAATAAATGTGTTACAACATGTGTAATCATTTCCGATCGATTTATATATCGTTGAATCGCTGTCAATAGCTGATTTTCACTATATTCTCCAGCAATCTAAAACAATGAAATATATTTTGATTTTATTCGTTTTAAAATAAAAAATATATAGACTTTTTTTGCTGGTAAGTTTGGTCGCATCGCTACATTTTGATCGCAATCAAGAACGCCGAGAAATTCAAGCGGTGCTTTTAATAATAATAAACCTGGGATACTTGATTCGACATTTCGTCTAAAATGAAACAAATACAAGAAGTGTGTGAATGATGAAAACAATTTTCTCATTTCACAATAGATAAACTTCCTGATACATAATAGCTTTTGTTTCTATTAAATTGAACTTAAAAATGAATCGACAAACTTCGCGAGTGAGAAAACTTGAATTTGATTCCAGTACAGGTAGGTCAAATCTCAATCTATCTTAATCTTTTTTTCTATCTGAAAATATTTATTTCTTGAATAATAACTGTGTTCTGAAGCATATCAGACGATTTTTTACTTTATTTTTATTCATTTTGATAAAAGTGAAATTTCTTAACCAGAAAACAATTTTGTGATAGATTTACTCTTAAAACGAAGCTGAAAGCAGATAGATTAATTTTTTACTCAAAGTTTTCTAATACGAGCGTTTTTTCTCGACAATTATCTACCAATGAAAATAATTGATAGAGTCAGTAGTTTAGATTTTAGCCTGCAACATGTGATCTCAAGCCTAAGTAAACATGCTTTTCTTTCAACGTTATAGTCACTCGATTAAAAAGCCAAACATACTGATTTCGAAAAAAATTTTTTGTCTACATAACTTTCTCAAATTTTATAATTTCTACAAGTAGCCTTTTAGATATCTAAAGAAAAATAAATGAAGACCTTATAATTTTCTGAAGTTTTTTCTAAGAACAAACATTGCCCAAGATCTAGAATAGTCGAAAAGCTATGCTCAATTCACTTCCGAGATTACCAGACATCATGGTCGTCTGACAGGAGTGCCTTCGAAGAAATTCTACCACGCCCGAACGGTGGTATCGTTACGCTAGAATTCTATTGTACGTAACTTCAAAGTAGTAATCTACACTTCTTACAACTGTATATCTGAGAAAAATCTTTTATTTTTTTAAAATAATTTTTACCCTTTTGCAAACCAGACCAGGATACGACAGAGACAGAACAATGATCTCTGATGGTAATGTTTCGTTATCAAATTATACGTACTTATCACACGTGATATTTAATTTTTCACATAAATATTCTCTTTCATCCTCATTTGATCGAATTGTATGTTCACCACCTAAATTTGTTCCAGAAATATCTAATGATTTCAATTGTTCTAATGAATAAACAAGTTTGGCTAGAAATAAGGTTGAATTTTTATAATTATCTGTTGGACTGTTTACAGAAATTTTTGAACGTGATAAATCGAGTGTACTAAGTGTTTTCAATTCACATATAATATTTGAATAAAGTTCAATAAGAACAGGTGAAATATCGTATAATATTAATGTACTCAAACTGGATTTTACATAGATAAAACTAGTCAATTCTTGTATACAAGTACTTCGTGATAAATCAAGATACTGTAATTGTTGAGAACAGAATTCGAGTGTTTTATTAAATATACGTTGAATAATAGTATGTTGTTGATGATTTTGTTCAAAACCTTCGAATGTAAATGAACGTAATGTTGGTTTTTTCAGATAGTGTTCACATTCATTATGAACAAACATAGATACCGATGATGATACACAACCAGTATCTATCACACCTAAACGTAAACATTTTAATCGTGGAAAATAATCGGATAATATTTTAAAGATTTTTACTGTTATTAAACAATTTCTTAAATCAATTGTATCAACTAACTGTTGAGATATTAATTGTTTTATTGAATTATTTGTAATAAATATACAATATTGAAAATTTAAACATGTAACAAAGATAGACGGATCTTTTGATGTTGATTTAGTCCACATATGATGATGATTCAATGATGTACGTTTCTTTTTTGGTTGTTCATCACTTTTTTCCAAAGAAAGTGTTCGAAAATTTTTTCCTGGTGGCATGCTATTAAATAATGATTGTTCATGTTGATCAGGTAAATTAAAGACAATTGATGATGCAAAATTTGATGATATTGGAGGAGAATTTCTTGGTATGAAGTGTAATGCATGAACATTTAAATCCGAATGTATACGATTTGTGTGTGCTATTGTACCAGAAGAAAAATAATTTAAAAATTCATCATTATTGTATGATTTCATTGTATGTATTTGATCGATAAACTCTTTTAATATTAAATTTCCTATTCTTGTAGAAAATATTGCTTGTTCATTTAATAATAAATGTTCAATTTTTGCTAAGGAATTATTATGTTGTAATAGAATAGTTACTAATTGTTTTATACCGAGTTCATATAATAATTTTGGTTGGACATATCGCCAATCACGACCGCGATACGGTGTTAATGAACTTTTATTATCGATCATTTGAAACTATAATAGTGAAAAAGTACAAGAAATATAAGACTCTTTAATAATATTTGTCAAATCAATCATAAAACATAATAGAGCTAAACTCGTTTTTTTTTCTCGTTTATTTAGATTTTCATAAGAAAAATAATCGAAAAAGTAGCTATAAACTATGATCATTGTAATGAAAACAAAGAAAATTGACATAGCGAAGAAATAGACTACGTTAGAATTCAACAAAAAAAATGAGCACAGAAAAACAATTTCGTGTAAACGAATACATTTGACATTCAATTATCGAGTTGAATAAAGATGAACAAATACCTGAGACAAATGAATATATACATGAATTACATGCAGATTACCATGTAGTAAGATGACAAAAATCTGACATTGCTGTGGTATTTCAAAATTCAATTTAAAAACGAGTCAACATGTCCATCATTCATGTCAATTTTATTTTGTGTAGCAATATCATAGTGACTAAAAAACAAAAAGAAACAATCAACTTTAAAACATTTTTTCGACTCTGCTATCGAGTATAAGATTAAAATCTCCAATTCTCGTCTAACTGAAAGCAATTATTCGTGAAATACTTCTTCACGAGAAAAAATATGAAACAATCAGATACGCTTACTAAGTGGAATCATATTTTGAAAAGAAAATTTATGCTTTTCACGAAAGCAAACGTTAGAAGATGAAGGTAAGAAATTACGAAAACGAAGCATGTACACTATGAAAAGTAAAATTTATATTTTCAAATAAGGTCGATAATAAATATTGAATAACTTCTTACACTAAGATGGCATCCATAATTATTTGTGTTAAATGTTCGATAATTGATTTGACAAATGTATTGTTCAATAATTGACGTAATAGCTTTGTTGACTATTATCGGTACAAAGTAATATTTAAAAACTGAAGAAAATTAAACGAAATATCAGAAAAGTAATAAATGTAAATAACGAAGTGTACCTACAGAAGCTTGTTATCAAATAGTATAGATCATATGAATATTGCGTAAACCAACTGGTTCAATTAAATTTCTTAATTAAAATTAATCTTGAAAATGATTTTATCAATAGTCAACAATATTGAAAATCTAACCGTATTATATTGATTAATACTACTGCTAATTTTTCCTTCATAATTAGTTTATTAAATATGGTCTATCACATCTCGTATATTTAGCTAATTCTTTGAGTAACAATAATTTATTTAATATTAATGATATTTTTTCAATACATGTGGATACAAGCGAGTTTCATCTTCTACTTCGTCTTCTTCATCCTCGTTGTCGACGTCTATTTTGTATATTATTGGCAATAGAATATTTGCTATACATTTAATATCAATTTATACAGCAATAGAAGACTACTTTTGCTTTTTCAAGCAAAAACATCTGGATAAAAAATAAAATACGGAAAATCTCTTTAGGAGGCTGTGAGAGGCAACAATGTGTGCAAAAGACTCAGTGGTACTGTTTGTTTTTTTACGCATACCGATGTGACGAAACTTAGATGATATAGAGAATTCCCGATCAAACCTCCAATTTTAAAATGAATGAAGCCTACTTTTCTACTCTCGGTATGTTTTATTTTTTGGTAATGAGTCGAACATAAATATTTTTAACCTGCCTGTACGTTTTAGATAATCTAATAAAAAAGTATACGACTGAGATGAAAAGTTTGAGAAAAAAAAAGATAATCCTTTTTTTTCCTTATAAAAATAACGAAA
Organism: Didymodactylos carnosus; assembly: GCA_905250885.1. NCBI lineage: Eukaryota > Metazoa > Rotifera > Eurotatoria > Philodinida > Philodinidae > Didymodactylos > Didymodactylos carnosus. The sequence goes on along the minus strand of CAJNOQ010001066.1, from coordinate 2,821 downwards.
AGTATATTTAGTAATTTTTATGTATGCAATATCGTGTGTACTATAGTATTACAGAAAAAGGAATGTGTCATGAAATTGCAGAATGTGAAAAAAATCTATCCAAAAAATTATATGTTTAAAACAAAAGCGAACAATTTTGTAAAAAGATAAGAATTGACACAGTGAAACTATCAATCTATGTAAAATAAAAAAATATATCAAATTACCAATAATAGTGAAAAAATAAAATAAAAGCCACTAATTTGTCAAATTGACTATAATGTTGACCAGAATACATTGACAGTTACAATACATGTTGACCATGAATACAACACACCAGAGAAGAAAGTACAACGAATATTAGAATAGAGTGATCTAATAGAGCTTTAATGGAATTCTAAATCTGTTTTTCCATCTGCTGTTTTCAGCTTGATTATGGAACCATTTTTTGGTCGCGAAGAGGGTTCATCGATCCATTTATAGAACATTCTAAACGAAAAAAAATCTATGTAGACTAAAAACTCAACGACAGATTTGGGACGCGCAAACTTCTCGCTTCTTTTCAGAACGGAAAGTTTCTATTCACAGCAAAGAAAGTTTTATCGATGTATTTTTAGAGATCTGTACATCTACTAGAAAATTTTCTGCAACTTTCCCGCTGTAAGAACTAATAAAGAAAAGACAATACTACACATACTCGGCAACATATTCTAGTGGAGTCCAAGTCGACATATCAGCTTTTGGCATCCATTTGCGATTCATCGGCGTATCAAGAATTATACTAAAAAGACACAAACGAATTAGAATTGCTTTCGTACGATTCATATAGACAGTATGAGAGAAATAATGATTAAAGCAATACAACAGTAAACATACGGCGCAATAGCCAAAACTGATGCATTGTTGGGTAAACCACTATTTTGTGCTGCTAAACTTTTTGTCATTTGATGAACAGCTGATTTGGCCGCACCATATCCAATCATACCTATAGCATAGACAGTAAAGAAACTAGACTATTAAATTTATTTTACAAACTCTACGGCTTACCGGGCGTTGGCTCTAAAGCAGCTGCTGCTCCTGGTAATGTTAACAGACCGTCTTCTTTCAAATATTTACTAGCTAATGAGGCAACGATTAATGATGACCACATAGTTTGTTTCCACATTAAAGCAGAATTTTGAATAAAATCTAATCGTGGAAGAAAAAGAGATGATTAAAAAGCTCAGCAAAATTCTCTCAAGTCTACCTTCTGCTTCCGCATTTCCGCCAGCCCAACCACCTGCAACATTCAGGATCGCATCAACGGATTCGTTGTTCAATTGTTTTCTAATATCTAAATAACCAAACGTCATTGGGATGTTAATATTAAGAAAAAAAGAAACTTAAATTAAAATCGAAATTCCACTCTGACACTCACTGTCGTTAACAAATTCGGCTTGTTGCTCTAACGTCTCATTGCCACTAAGAATAATATTCACATCAGCACAATCGTTTTCTTTGAGATCGATCGAAGTTACTTTCTAAAAAAAACAGAGGATATCTTCTGACACGTGACAGTTTCACCAAAATAAGTATATAACATACAAAATTTTTTGCTTTGAAATATTGCACCAATTTGTCTCCTAACGCTCCTTTTCCACCGTAAACAAGAATATGTTTTGACATGGTTATTGATTTGTTTTATCTATCTATCAGAAATCGATAAACAAATTAACGGCATCAATGCAATCATAATGTGTTTGCATGTACAACCCACAACTCCGCTTCAAAAATTTTCCGTTTTTCCAGGAAAATCAACATTTCTCTTCCACAAAAACATCGCAAAATGAAAAATTTTCTCTTTTTTTCTGCCTTCTTGTGTTTTTATTGCTTTCTAATTAAAGTGTTAAGAATTGCGTAGAATCCTCTAAATTCTGCAATAAACCGTTCTCATTCGCATAATTCATCAACGCTACATTTCTCTACGCTAAAATCTAAATTAGTACTTCCCTGATAGATTAGATATCTTCTCATTTTGTTTATAGAGATTCAGAAATCTGGAAACCACATTATTTTCCTATAATTGCTTTTTATTCCCTTGACTTTAGTCTAGGATCTTACAAAATGGTTGTCTGTGTGTGTGTGCGCAAAATACGGAAAAATGGCTGTCAGATATTCTATGGATAAGCGAATCACAAGAGACAACAGCAGAAAATTATTTTTTTATATAAGAAAATAATCAAAGACATCATCTGAAATATTTACTGATGCAAAGACGAAAACAGCTCAGCAACCGCTTTCTGTGGGCCGGGAGCAGATATCGCCAGATACCAGTCAACTGTGACAATACAAAAAAAGTGGTCTACGGGTAATAAAATTGATAGTTAGTGGCGTAAACAAGGTACGGCGGCCGCCGTACCTATTGGTACTTTCGCCGTACCCACTGCAGAATTTGGCAGACACTACCTCCAAAAAGTTTTGGCAGGCGATACGGCCACCGCCGTATCTATAGCCAGTTTCTGGTTACGCCACTATTGATAGTGTATAGATAATCTGTTATAACGAATCGATCAGAAATACTTTCAATCTCCTTGGGGTCTGCAGAGGGTGTGCAGAAAACCTTTTAACTTTATATTGTATTAGATGGTTTTTTGGTGGAATCAGAGAAGTTCATAGCGTTTCTCATCTATACTGATTGCGAACGCCGACAGAAGGGAAGCGTGAGGATTGTTTTGAATTCAGAATTATGTTTAGACCTCTAGAGATTCTTGATTTATATATTAATATCAGACTACGAACCTCATACATAAAAAATGAACAAAACTCCAGAAGATGCCTTAGTTAGGCCCCCCCGGCGAGCGCC